>JAJQWJ010000004.1:26871231-26976231 GCA_023637945.1 Phaethornis superciliosus
ACTGGTGGCATAGAGAGGTGTAGTCTTCATTGGGTTAAAAACTGGCTACGTGGCCAGGCCCAGAGAGCTATAGTAAAGTGAGTTAAGTCCAGTTGGTGGCTGATCACCAGTGACATTCCCCAGGGCTCAGTATCTTCATCGGTGATCTAGGTGAGGTATTGAGTGCTTCCTCAGTTAACTGTGCAGAAGACACCAAGTTTGGTGGGAATGTTGATCTCCTTGAGGGTAGGAGGGCTCTGCAGATGGACCTGGACAGGCTGAACCAGTGATCCATGGCCAATAAAATGAGGTTTAACAAGACCAAGTGCCAGGTCCTGCACTTCGGTCACAACCTCATGCAATGTCACAAACTTGGGGAGGAGTCGCTGGAAAGCTGCCAAGAAAAAAAGGGCCTGGGGGTGCTGGTCATCAGCTGGCTGAATATGAGCCAGCAGTGTGCCCAGGTGGCCAAGAAGGCCAACAGCATCCTGGCTTGGACCAGGAGAAGTGTGGCCATCAGGAGGAGGGAAGTGATGGTGTCCCCATGCTCAGCTCTGGTGAGGCTGCACCTCGAGTGCTGTGTTCAGTTCTGGGCCCCTCACTACAAAAAGGACATGGAGGGGCTGGAGAGTTCAGATAAGGGCAGCCAAGGTGGTGAGGGTCTGGAGAACAAGTCCTGTGAGGAGAGACTGAGGGATTTGGGAATGTTTAGTTTGAAGATGAGGAGGCTGAAAGGAGACCTTACTGCTCTCTACAACTACCTGAAAGGAAGTAGTAGGGAGGTGGGTGCTGGTCTCTTCTCTCAAGTGACCAATGATAGGACTAGAGGAAATGGCCTGAAGTTGCTCCAAGGGAGGTTTAGACAAGATCTGAGGAAGAAATTCTTTAGTGAGATACTAGTTAGGTGTTGGCTGCCCAGGGAGGTGGTGGAATCACTATCCCTGGAAGTATTAAAAAAACATGTATAGGAGGCACTTCAGGACATTCTCTAGTGGGCACAGTGATAAAGATATTGATAAATATACTTCACATATTTTACTGGGGGGATGTTGACAGTTGGACATGGTGATCTTAGAGGTCTTTTCCAGCTGTGACAATCCTGTGACGCTGTGGTTTTGCAGTAAGTAAGCCTTACTTTGGACACCTGGGTTTTTTTGTTTGCTTGTTTTGTTTTGTTTTTTAATTCTTTAGAATTCTAATTCCGTTTCCTGGGATCAGATCTTGCATTCTCCACAAGAAACTTTTCTTCTGCTTGTGTCTGTGAAGAGAATGAGCCTGTGTTGAGGTTAGTGAGGAGGCAGAAGGTATAGATTATTTTGGGGCATTGACTTTGGGTAAGTGTCAGTGTATGCAATTTCAGAAACTCCCAATACAGTAGATATACTTCAGTTTGTCACCAAGGGAGAAGTATTGCAATAAACTTGTCTGAAAACTCACAAGGGGTAAGGCTGTTCTCCTGTTAAAATCCAACACAAATCAAGCACAACCCTTCATCTCTCCTCCCCTTCAAGACAAACAGGGAAAAAATAGTCCAGAGTCAAAGTCACCAACAGTCTAGAGCTCAGCTTGTGTATACAGTGCTGTAAAGAAATGGAAGCTGTGCTGAATTATTTAGTGCAGCCTTCTGGCACGTTGCTGGCCATTTTGTATCACACAGCTATCATGTTATCAAAACCAAAGACTTTTTAGGCCCTTAAAAAAGCCAAAATAAGTAGCAGTTGCAAAACCAGGTAGGGAATTGGGTGGGAAGAAGTTCCTAGTGCTGTTTATTAGGTGACAGTGCAGTGGGAGCTTTCAGAACAGGGTGGGCAAAAACTATTGTTGAGGAATAACTTGGGCAGTATTGATCCTGTCTTGGGGCAGGGGAGTCAGCTGGCTGACTTGTCAGGATCTCTTTCATCCTTCTTTTTAGCTTTAGAGTGTACTTTCATAGTTGGCTCTAACGGAATGTTGTGCTTTTTTCCAGTTTATTTGGGCTATTTAGCAGGCAAAAAGGTGGCAATAGCTTCTACCAACACTTTTCCTTTTCAAAAGGCATTTCGTCTAATCTGAAGTGATGAACTTGCTGATAGTTCATACCAAAAGAAGGCAACTTATCAGTCTTCATTAGGGAATTACTCTGTTAGTGCTTTTCACTTCAAGGTTGTGCTGGGACCTTGCTAGAAGCATCTTTCAGATTATATTCTGGGATGCAAGTGGCAACTGAGGCCTTTTTTCTTGCTCTTTGGTCAAGAACAGAGAGCTGACTCAGCTGCTAGTCATCAGGCTTGCCTTGTGCATTCACCTTAAGTGAATGTGGGGGAGATGCTTCTTTTGCCCAGAGGCATCTGCATAAATGTTTCCTCTGCATTTCTCACAAAGCTGCCTCATTCTGAGTAAGTAGATACAAATAATTGGTACGTAAAGCTTGTGTTTGGAGGACGTGCTGTGGCGAGTTTGCTGCGTGCAGGCGTTGTCTTGTGCATGGTGTGGAGACTGAAGATCAGTGTTTTACCTGGTGAAAATGAGTGACCTTCTTGGGGTGCTAGTAGTTTTGCAGTGTCAGTCATTAAGGGGCTGGCTCTACTCAAAGCAACTATATATACATATTAAATTTTTATAAAAATATATATTTAAGCTTTTGGGCAATGTGTGATACTAAATATGCTCATATCATCGTGTACCTTTTCTCCAGTTTCTTTGTGAAATTATTCTTGTCCTGCTACTCTGGATAGAAAAGACGTTTATTATACTCAGTTGCTTCTCCTCTTAAGTCATTGAGTTGAAGAAAAAAACTGCACCCTCTTTTTGTTTAGGGTGTTGTTAGTTACACAGAACATTAATGCTTATAGAAAGATGTTAAACTTCTGTCTCCTATTTTTCAGTTTGTTACTGCCTTTCATTGCTGAGTGTGATTTCTGTTTCATTGTGTGTTCAGCCTTGAATCCCACTGCATTCCATCCAATTAGAAGATATACTTTCTTAAACAAGTCCATGACGGCCTTTACAGCAATTTGCTGACACGAAGTACCTGGTGAATGCTGTAAAAAATCACCGAGCATTAGAAAGGCCTTTTTATAGCTTTTTCCTTGGTATTGTTGCTTTGTGTTTATTTTAACTTTCCTTACTGCTTTTTAGCGTCTTTTTTGTAGGGTTGTTTGTTGTTGTAGCTAATTTGCACCAAAGATCATTAAAACTGTATGGCTGCTCTGGGAAAGTATCTTGTGACTATTCTCATCTAAGTACAGCTAAAATATATGTAAACAGTTCACCTTAAAATAGAAAGATTTTCTGAAATAAGTCTTTTGAATAGTGAAGAAAACTATTATTAAATTGTAGTAGGTTGTGACAGCTTATATAGAGGAAAAAAACCAACCTATAATTCCTAGAAATATTTAGGGTTTAGCATTTACTTTGAGGTGTTGGGACTTGCATTTTGGAAACAAGAAGCCTTTTTTCCTACCCCTGCATACAGATATTTTTCTTAGAGCATGTGATGTTGGTTTGTACCTTTGAATTTACAGCTAATATTTTTTAAAGTGATGGCTAAAATATTATTTCTGAAGCTATCAAGGTTGTTGTAGAGTTAAAGACATTTTATCTTACTTTAGAATGCATTATTTTTATGGTAAGAGACAGTAGGGAAAATAGATTTATCCAGGCTGTGTATGCAAGGATAGGAAGCAATCACTGGAGTTTAAGTGTAGCCAGTGTGATCTCCTGGACTGGAAACCTGTAAAGGTCTTTTGGAGTTGCACTTTTTTTTTTTTACTGGGACAAGCTGCTGGTGAAAAAGATGGTGTTGCCTAAACGAATTTGAAGAGGGAGAAGCTCCATTCATGTTAAGGGCTAACTTCTCAATTTAACTTATTTGGTAGGATGAGGAGTGACTTGCAGCACCCTGAAAGTGCCATGGTCACCTGTTGGCCCACCCTGCCTGCCTGGGGGTCTCCATGCCTCAGCCGTGAGAATTTTCTGCCTCCTCTCCCCTCTTCCCCTCATGAGGAGCCTGCTTCAGCCCTTCAGTGCAATGCAGAAGAGCATCAGAGCATGGCTAGTTGTGAGAACTCTTCTCTGGAGGCTGTAGGGAGTCTGGTCTTTGCTGCTTCCTACCCAGGATGTGGGGTTGAGGGAACTTGCTGCTGCATGCCTGACCCAGTCAGCTCTGAAATGCCCAGAGCAACCAAAAGAAAACATATGGGTGAAAAACCTGTTTGGTTACACTGAAAGCACACACAGATCTGGCAAGAGATGGGCTACACGTACCTCAACATTGGGAAAAGGATCTCATTGGATTTAGCAGCCCTCATTGAGAGGGCTTTAAACTAGGGTCAAAGAGGGGAAGGGGATAAAACCAGGGTCAGTAGAGATGAGCCTTCAGTCTGCCATCCCACTCAAGGTGGGAAATGGTGATATACATTGGGACAACAAAAACACAGGTCTCAATAATAGTGAATAATAATAGGTTAGTTAGCTATGAAAGTGTTTCGAAATGGTCAAATACCAAAAATGAAAACTAATTGCCTGACTCCCTCTCTGAAATGCTTATATACCAATGCATGGAGTATGGGGAATAAGCAGGAGGAGTTAGAGATCTGCATTAAGTTGCACGGTTATGATGCAATTGCAATCACTGAAATGTGGTGGGACAGCTCCAATGACTGGAATGCTGTCATGGATAGCTATGCACTATTTAGGAAAGATAGACTAACAAGGTGAGGTGGTGGTGTTGCTCTTCGTGTGCAAGGGTAACCGGAACATGCTGAGGTCTGTCCATGGGGGAGGTAGAAGGGGTTGAAAAATTGTGGGTAAGAATGAAGGGGTCATGCAAATGGGGGTGAAACTGTTGTGGGTGTCTACTATAGACCACCAGTCCAAGAAGAAGATGCTGATGAGGCCTTCTACCCTCAACTGTAAGTAGCCACTAGATCATACTCTATAGTACACGAGTGACTTCAGTCACCCTGATATTTGTTGGAAAGCCCATACAGCCAGCTGTAAAGGCTCTTGCAGTGCATTGATGATAACTTTCTGATGTAGCTAGTCGAAGAGCCAATGAAGAGAGGTGCTCTGCTGGACCTTGTATTAATGAATAAAGAAGGTTAGGTTTGGGATGTTAAGGTTTTAAACAGCCTTGCTGACAGTGACCATGACATGGTGGAGTTTAGTATTTTACAAGGAAGACGAAGGGCTGTAAGTAGGACTACAACCCTGGACTTCAGCAGGAAGAATCTTTAAGGATCTGCTTGCAGGAATCCCATGGGCTAGGACTCTGGAAGGGAAGGGAGCCCAAGGAATTTGCCCAGGTTTTAAATATCATTTCCTTCAAGCCCAAGATAGGTGAATTCCCTTGAGTAAAAAAATCAGCTAGAAGTAGTAAGAGACTTGTGTGGATCAACAGGAACTATTGAAGAAAGTCTTGTGGAAGAAATTCACAGCTCATGGAAGAAAGGACTGGTCACTTGGGAGCACTATGGGGATGTTGTCAGAGCATATAGGAAGGCAACAAGAAAGGCCAAAGCCCTCTTAGAACTCAAACTAGCAGAGGAAGTGAAAGCAAACAAGAGCTTCTTCAAATATATCAGCAGTAAAAGGAAGAACAGTGAAAATGTGGGCCCACTGCTGAATGGGGTGGGAGCCCTGATAGCAGAGGGTGCAGAGAAGGCAGAGTTGCTGAATGCCTTCTTCACGTCAGTCTTTACTCATAGGAGCTTGTGAACTCTAGACATAAGAGAAAGCCTGGAGGAGGGATTACTCACCACTGGTCAGTGAAGACTGCGTTAGAGATCAGTTATGAAAATTGAATGCACACAAGGCCATGGGCCTTGATGGGATGGACCCAAGAGTGTTGAGAGAGCTGGGTGATTTTATCATTGTACCACTCTATCATTTTTGAAAGATCATGGCTAACAGGAAAGGTGCCTGAGGACTGGAAGAAAGCCAGTGTCACTCCAGTCTTCAAAAAGGTTATGAAGAAAGATCCAGGCAATTACAGACCAGTCAGCCTCACCTCCATCCCTGGAAAAATGATGGAGCAACTTGTTTTGGAGGTCATCTCTAAGCACATGGATGAGAAGAAGGTTATCCGGAGTAGGTTATCCTTGGATTTACCAAAGGGAAATCACGTTTGACTAATCTTATAGCCTTCTGTGATATTGTGACTGAATGGATAAATTCAGGGAGACCAGTGGATGTAGTCTGCCTTGACCTTAGCAAGGCTTTGTACACAGTCTCCCATCACTCCCAGCAAGCTCACAAAATGTGGGATAGAAGAATCTGCAGCGAGATGGATTAAGAACAACACAACAGAGCCCAGAGTGGTGATCAGTGGTGCAGAGTCCAGCTGGAGACCTGTGACTAGTGGAGTACCCCAAGGATCATTGCTAGGTCCAGTCCTGTTCAATATCTTTATCAATGACCTTGATGCTGGGACAGGGTGTCTTCTCAGCAAGTTTGCTGGTGACACATATCTGTGTGGACTGGCTGACACCCCAGAAGGCTGTGCTGTCCTTCAGAGGGACTGGCAGGGAAAAATCTAATGAATTGCAACAAGGTCAAGTCTTGCATCTGGGTAGGAACAACCCCAAGTGCCAGTACAGGTTGGGGACTGAGCAGTGAAGGGGAAAGGGATCTGGGGGTGCTGGTGGATGGAAGGATGACCATGAGCCAGCAATGTGACCTTGTGGCCAAGAAGGCCAATGGCATCCTGGGGTATATTAGAAGGGGGGTGGTTAGTAGGTAGAGAGAGGTTCTCCTCCCCCTCTATTCTGCCCTGGTGAGGCCGCATCTGGAATATTGTGTCCAGTTCTGGGCCCCTCAGTTCCAGAAGGACCAGGAGCTGCTGGAAAGGGTCCAGCACAGAGCAACCAAGATGATGAAAGCAGTGGAACATCTTCCTTATGAGGAAAGGCTGAGGGAGCTGGGTCTCTTCTGCTTGGAGAAGAGGAGAATGAGGGGTGACCTCATCAATGTTTATAAATACATGAAGGAAGAGAGCAAGGAGGATGGTGCCAGGCTCTTCTCAATTATGCATAATGATAGGACAAGAGGCAATGGATATGAACTTGAGCATTGGAGGTTCCATATAAATATGAGGAAATTTTTTTTCACTGTGAGGATGACGGGGCCCTGGAACAGGCTGCCCAGGCAGGTTGTGGAGTCTCCTTCCCTGGAGAGATTCAAAACCTGCCTGGATGTATTCCTACCTGGCCTCCCGTAGGTGACCTTGCTCTGTCAGGGGGGTTGGACTCAATGATCTTTTGAGGTCCCTTCCAACCCCTAACTTTTTATGATTCTGTGATTCTAAGGTCTGAAAATCCTGTTCAAAACAAATCTTCCTTAATCTCCTTCCTGGCTACAGTACCAGGGCAATGTTTTCACTGGTGATAAAAGGTGTGCTTTCCTTTATGGATCTCAGAGAGGTCAGAGCTGCCAAACACTTGCTTAGCCACTGATTTAATGCATTTAGAGTTGGGTTGGCATCTCTCTTAATGCCCCTTAACTGTGGCCTCCTTTCCCCAATCCTCCCATGCTCTTGATTTTTTTGTTGTGAGGATTGCAATGATAATCTTGGGTCTCATAACATTAGCAGCAATGTTATGCTACTCCTGGCTCCTGTGCACTGAGGATTTCTTCACTGCTCTTTTTCTCCTGCTATGTTTTTGCAGTCAGAGATGTTTATGTAGCTGCCCGAAGTGCTCTGCTGTTGCAGGCCTGGATGGTGTTTTAAGATCTCTAGCACCTGTGTGTGTCCCTGTGATGCTTTGGTAGAGCTGAGTACTTGTTTTGAGCCACTTAGGTGTAAATCTAAGTAAGAAATGGCTGGCTGGTCTTAGTAAATGTTTTTTTAACGTTAAAATTTGTTTTCTCTGAAATCAATCAGAATCAACACTGTATGAAGTGGCACATCCTTTCCCTTCCTTTGATTAAATGAGGATTGAACTCTGAGGTCAACATGGACCTCAAGAAGCATGCTTAAGCATACCTACACAGAAATAGATGTTGAACTCCCTGTTGTATTTTTCCAACTTTGTGACAATATAAATAGACTTTTTAGAAAAAAGGAAAGAGTAGAAGAAACCTAGCAACTGGCAGACTGTCAAGAATTTGGTCCAGCAGCATCCTTTGAGTCCACACTCCCAGAGCTACCCTTTCTTCAGGCCACCTGCCTGGTTTTCCAAAGATGAGGTGCCTGTGTGACTTAACTAGTTTGGGTTTTGGTACTTAGAGGACAAGTGTTAAGCTTAGATTTGTTCTATATTTAGAAATTTAGAAGAAATGTGCTAGTTGGGATGTGTTTCCAGATTCAGTGTCTGTAATGAGCTAAGAGTAGGAGCTGTACTGTAGGAGCACAGTG
The DNA here is from genome assembly GCA_023637945.1 of Phaethornis superciliosus. Taxonomy (NCBI): domain Eukaryota; kingdom Metazoa; phylum Chordata; class Aves; order Apodiformes; family Trochilidae; genus Phaethornis; species Phaethornis superciliosus. The sequence goes on from JAJQWJ010000004.1 coordinate 26,879,546, forward strand.
TCCCTGCTTCAGGTAGAGCATATATTATAATTTGTTTCTGTTGCTTTTTTTCTTTTGTAGTACTAAATGAATTAGGACTTCATTACCTACTTTGAAATGCTGATAATCATAATTTCAGTAGCTTTATGCTTTAGTGGTAAGTCTTGACTTATCACTCTAGTGATAGAGACCTTTTGCAGAGTTGAGATGATGGTTTTGTTGTGTGTTGCAGAATGGGGTGGGAAGCAGTGGTGAAGTGTCTTTACCAGATGGTGAGAATGATGCTGAACAAGTGTTCTCTGTGAGTTTGAATTTCTCATGGAACTCCTGTTCACTGTTGTTTACCTCCACTATTTAATTGTAATTTTCTAGTGGGTATGTTTTGATTGAGAGCCTGGACTGAGAACTTCCTGCTCTGCCAGAAGAAGCTTTGTTACAAATGAGCATCTCTAAAAAAGCTTCTGGGAAAGCTTTGTGGAGCAGGGAGGCATCATGGTGGTGGGGGAATACATTACTGAGTCTTGCTGCAGAATACAGCCCACTTTCCTCCATCCTGTGTGCCCTGCTATGAAAGAAGGAGGATGATGTTGCTGGAGTTGCTCCCACTTCTGTTGTTTCCTGAGTTCATCTGTCAGCAGAGGAAAGATCTGCTCAGGTAGCTCCTGCTGCAGCCTGCTCCCTGGGCTGGCCTGGCCTTCCCTAAGGAAGAGAGGAAATAAATGCTTCTGCAGGGAATGGGTGTAATAGAAAGATATAAATTATCCCATAGATTTAAGTTAATAAAATAAGCCCTTTTCGTAAATGGCTCATGCATAGCTTCTGGGTTTCTGCAGAGGGGAGCTTACTTGGTTGTGTGTGGAGGAGGTAGAGATCAAGTTCATACATGTTTCTGAAACTCTGTTGTGCTTTTCTAACAGAGCTTTAACAGCTCCTACAAAAAATAATCCAAAAGTCTAAACTAGACTAGACAGGTTCAGTTGGAAGGGACCTACAGAGATCATCTAGTCCTCCTGCCTGACCAGTTTGGGGCTGATAAAAAGTTAAACCATATTGTTAACTGCATTGTCCAAAAGCCTCTTAAAAACTTACAGGGTTGTGGCATCAACCACCGGGACACCCTAAGTTCTGGGCCTTTTTTTTTTTTTTTTTTTTTTTTTCCCTGATAAAGTTCTCTGCAGCAGTGGCATCCCCAGACCTTCATGTGAAAATACTGGGGTGTATCATCCTTAGAAGTTTTTGGCCCAAAGTTCTTCACTGTGTTGTTAGAAGTTGTGGAAGAAATGTACAGTCATTGCTAGTACGACTTGGCAGCTCTCAAGAAAATGGTGTATTGCCTGTGTGCAGAGGTAACAGCATAGCAATGTCAGTGCTCTGAGTGGTCTGCATTTAAATGCAGCTAAAGGCAAGGCCATTGTTAGGGTTTAATGCTGGGCTGGCAATTAACTGATGATGCTCTCCATTAATTTCCCTCCCCTCCCTGATAAGGAAAAAAGAGACAATAAGGGAGAGAGACATATGGGCTGGAAACTAAACTACACAACTTTAATGAAACAGTAATGATAAAGAAGGAAAAACAATTATATGTATACAAATATAGAAAAAACAATACCATGTTTCTGCCTCCTCCTGACTCTCACATCCCCACTGAGGCTGCAGGGCAGCCCTGGGAAAGTCCAGGCTGGGCTCCTGAAGTCATCAGCAGTCAGGAGCTGGAGGCAGGAACACACAGATTCAGGCTGGCAGGGATCAGGACCACAGGCAGACAAATGGACAGAATCCTCCCAGGATACCAAATAAGACAGGAAGAGTTGAAGGGACTTGACCCCTCAGATTTGTACTGAGTATGACACATATGGGATGGAATACTCTGGTCAATTTTGATCACCTGTCTTATCCACTTCTCCCTAAAGGAGGGTTGCAGGCGTGATCCCTTTACTCCCTTTCTCTTTACAGAGCATAAGATGTTCCTCAGAACCAAGCAGTGGCCTTGGTTCTGCATTCCATTCTCTAGCTCTCATGTTGATAAACATCAAGCATTATCGGTTCTAGAAGCAGACACTGACTGAGAAGCTTTATTTCCTACAGTACAGCTACCAAGAAGAGACTCAGCTGAAAGCAGTATTACAGGACAGAAAATCATTTGTATCCTGGCCCAAACCAGGGCAGTCATACATCCAAAAACAGTGCAAGGAACTAAATAAACTGCCAGACTTTTCCCTCATCTCCTCTTCCTTTTCTTCACTGTGAAAGGCTGCATTTTCATCTGTCTCAGGACCTGGATGAATTCTTCTGCCTCTTCCAGCTGCAGATGCTGGAGGAGGTTCACAACATGCATCACTTTCTGAGTAGTTTTCTACCTAGGTGTTTCCTAGAATGGACTGCAGGTGATCTTTGTTAGAAGAAAACAAAAATTTAAATAGTTCTGTTAAGAAAGCTGGCTTCTCACAGAGGAAATTAACAGCATGCTAATTACAGTGCTATTTCACTGTATCTTAGCAGCTTTGAGAAGGAATGGGAGAGCACCCTTGATGGGACACCTTTTATGGCAGCAATTAAAGCATACTCAGAGTTCAGTCGGATGTAAGAAGGGGTTTGTTATCAGTTTCTTGGGATGACAGGCATGTTTGAGCTTTATACTGGGCTCCTAATGTTGTCTACATCTCTCCTTACAGGAACAATTCTATTTAAGGAAAATTTAAATTCCTGAAACAAGTCTTTACCTCTTCTTATTGTTCAATAGACTTGCCTGTATTTAAGAGGAAATCAAATGTAGGATTTGCATTGTTGCAAGTGTCAAGAAAAGATGTTTTTGGGAAATGCAGGTGAAGATGATTTGTTGCAGGGGACAGCAGTGTATGTTTGCCATATAATGAACAAGGATGACAGCTGGATGCTTGTCAGGACAGTCAAGGGCATAACTGTGGTTTTCAGCCATGGAAATGTCTGTGCTACCACGTTGTGCTGAGGTGCAGGTTTTTACCAGGTTTGTTTATGGAGCTGATGGAGTCAGTGCTGAGGTAGCTGTTTGGAATGGAGGCAGAGCAGGCATCGTTTCGAGGTGTGAATTTGATGAGATGTTCTTCTGCACCATGTTCTCCAGAAAACACCATTTCTGCATGTTGCTGGGCCAGTTCTGTCTTAGAACAAGCGTGTCAGCCAGGCATTGTCATTGATCACACTATCCCCCTCTTTGAGGAAATGCAGCTTCGTGTAAATTTCCTCCCTCAGACATGTCAGACATTTGTTATTGTTTGCTGCTTTTCAGATCCCTTTCCTGTTCTTTTTTTGAAGCTATTGTATGATAGATTTTTCTTGGCTGGTCGCTTTCTGTTTACTATAAAGAAACGCCTGCACAGATATCTGGGAACTCCTATTGTTTGAGAATAACATAATCAGTTGTAGAATTGCATCAGTGCTTTTGTTTTGTAAACTGAGTCTAAGTTTGGGGTTTTTTTTTAAGTCTAATTTCCAGCACTTTTCAACTTTTTTTTTAAACACAAAGCATGCTCTTGTAAATAGCAAGTCACTTATGTTCATTGGTTGGTTTATTCTGATACTTTTCAAATAAAAGGTTGTATTTGGGTGGGTCAGGATAAAGTTGAAAGACATTATTTAGAAGGCAGTTTTTAAAATCACCTCTGCTTGTGGAGACATAAACCCAGTGTTACTTTCTAAGTGGAAGTAGGAGACAGCAAATTTGTCATTGGATCACAACATCTGTATACAAGAGTTGAAAAGATTTTAATAAACTTACATATTAATTATAGATCGATGGTTTTGTTGGGTATGAGATATTTACTGTATGTTTCTGAAAACACTTTAATTTTTTAGGGACAGGTGGTGATACGTGCAAAATTTGACAAAGGCATTTACCTCCCAGAAGATGCTGAGTTCTACTTTGTTTATGATGGATCCCTGAAGAGGCATATAATGTTTGCTGAGAGAGTTAGTGACAATGCTCTTCGGTCCATTGTTCCAGGTGAGTGCTAACGCCTGTTTATATTTTTCATTTTTCTCATCTCTCTGCTACATCCCATCCCATTTCAAAGCTGGGCAGAACTGGAGATTTGGTATAGCTCTGTTTTATGGCTCTGTAGTGGAGGAAATGCAGGAACTGAATAGCTGCCATTAGGATCCAGACTGAGTTTGACTGTAGGTGATCCTGCCTTTTGTAGCAGTCTGCACCACTATAGTATCAAGCACAGACATTGTTATTGGGCGTGCATAGTTGGTGAGCATTAAAGTGGAGTCTTCAGGGATAGCATAATTTTTAATGTGGCTTAATTTTATACCACAACTGTTCACATCCAAGCATCCTAACATCTGCAAAAGTCATGTTTTTGTCTGAGGCTTCCCTAGGTACAGCTATCAGCCTGGCTTGCAAGACATTTACGTGGAGGTGTGCAAATCTCAGAGCTCTGCTAGAGCTGTACACACTGCAGAAGTGCCTTGCAAACTGTTCTGGGTGTACTTCACTGCAAACAGCATGGTCTTATGTTGCCTCCCAGCTGGCTGTCTGCCTTGACACTGTCCTCGTCATGAATGTAACATAAAACCTGATTGCCACCTTTATTGTGTGCTTTGTGACCTTTTCGTTTGTGTGAGTGGGTGGCTATGGACATGATGTACCTGTGCAATAGGATCGCCTTGTTGTTTGTTCTTGTTTTCTAAAGGGGATTCAGAGTTTGAAAGTAGCTACTGAGTATAAAAAGGCAAACAACTCTACTGTAAATAAGGGAGCTCCTTTGATCCTGTAAATTGTAAATGACTGTCATGGGTTACAACTGGAGAAAAAACAATGCTAGGCTTATTCCAGCATAGCAAAGCTTTTTCAGTTCTGAAATGACACTTCAGGACATTAAATGATTGCTTCTGTGATAGGAATAAAAACATGAGGCTACAGGCAACACTTAATCCTCAGCCTGCTCCCAGCAGAAGCCATGAACAGGTGAAAAGAAAGTGTAAGGTTAGAATATAGACCTGGTGATGTTAGTGTTGTTTTGTAGTGGCCAAATTAAACATAAGTGAACACAGAACACTTCAAAAACAACTGCAGATGTGGCTGGTACATGCCTCCTTCTGCAGTTAGTGGACTGCATATATACTTGTATTTGTTCAGGGATATTTTGGGAGATTTAGATTTGCAACGATTGTTACACATAGTTTGCACCATAGTCATGATTACCTTTCCAGTGAGAGGTACAGCTTGCAGCTCGTGTAGATGTATGGCAAAGGAGAAGGAAGATTGCATGAGGTGCTTAAGAGATTTGTGAGACAAACTCCCATGGACTTTGAGGGCTCCAGCTGTAACTTAAAGAGCTGATACAGGATTTAATGAAGTCTGCCAAAAGCATGAAGCCTGCATTAGTTAAAAGCTTCTGGGGTTTGGCTTATGCCAAACTGGTAGGTACTCCCCACAAACTATCAGCATCCTTGTAATCTTCCCAAGAGTCAGTTCCCTGTTCCTCATACTGTAAACTTCCTTCTTCCACTAGAGCTTTTTCAGCAGCTCTCTGCTCAGCCACGCAGGTCTCGTTTCCTTTGCCTGATTGCTCTTAGGGTTGCACCGATCCTGAGCTTGGAGGAAGTGGTGCTTGAATATCAACCAGCTCTCTCAACCTCCCCTAACTTCCAGAGCCCAAACTAATGGGATTTCTCCAAGATGTCAAACTTAGCCATCTTCAGGCTGTGATTCCACTGTTTTGTGCATACTACCCATGATCCCACATCTTCTGATCACTACGGCCAAGGCTGTCCCCAACCTTGAAGTGCCCCACCAGTTCCCTTTTTTTTGTCAGTACCAGGCCCAGCAGTACCCTCTCCAAAACCTGAGTTTAAAACTTGCCATGGGTACACTGGAGGAATCTCCTGTACTGTGCACGCCCGGCTGTGTGTCCTTCCCAGCAGGTATCAGGGTGACTGAAGTCCCTGGTGAGAACCAAAGCCTCTGACTGTGAGGTGACTCTCAGCTCTCTGTAAAAGGCCCCAACATCTTCCCCATCCTGACCAGGTGGCCCGGAATGAACACCCACAGCAGCGTCTCCTCTATCAGCAAGCTCCTGACCTTGTAACTCCACCACCCTATCCCACTGGTCTGTCTGTCCTAAGAAGGGACATATCCATCCATGACAGTGTTCCAGTCACCTGAGCTGTCCCACCGTGTCTCAGTAACTGCAATGAGACCACGGCCCCGTGACTGCACACACATCTCCAGTTCTGCCTGTTTATTCCCTGTGCTGCACGTCTTGGCAAATAAGCCCCTCAGAGAGGGAGTTGCCTGTGTTCTTTTCACCCTTTAGGGGTGACAGGCCTTCTGGTTCTCCAAAATAGGAGCACGCTGCACCACAAATGCTGAGCTGCTACACGCAGCTGCTTCTCTAGCAACCAGAGTTACATCCCCATCCACCTTCCCTGAAAGCTCTCTCAATGAGCCCTGATAACTCTTGCCCTTTGGTCCTTTTCTCCCTGCAAGACAAAGTTTTTCTGCCTGTTAACAGCAGTCCTGGTGTCCTGTAAATCAAGACATGGTCAAAGAACCCAAAGTTCTGCTGATTGCACCAGGTTCAGAGCCAGACATTGGTCTTCCGGCTCATACTGCTTAGCCCCTCATTCCCACAAATGGAGTGATAGAAGAGAACATGACTTATGCTCCTGAGCCCCTTGACTGGTCATCCCAAGGCCCTGAAAGCCTTTTGCATTGCCTTTGGACTTCTTACTACTTTTTCACTGCCTGTCTGAAAGATCAAAAGGGTATAATGACCTGAGGGCTCTACTATGGGTCCATTCTGTATATCCAGCCTTTCACTCCCTTTAGAGAATTGATTTGCCTAGGAAAAAATTGGTGTGAATAAATAGATATGTTACTCGGAGTTTGTGTTGTGGGTCACTCTGCCTCTCTTTTCATGACTGTTTCATTTTTCTTAATTCTCACCCAACAACTTCCAGACATTTGATTTGTGGAATTTCCTCCTGATATACCTCTTCTTTCCATTGTGGTTAATGAACCTCCACCCAGAAAACTAGTTCTTGAATTAATTATGTCAGTATAATTGGGAGGACTGGTAATTTACAGTCTAGTTGAATTCATGTTTATCACCAGAAGTGGCTGGTGGATGCATTGCAACAGATAGATGTAATTTGTAAGAAGAATACAGTAATTCTGTGTGTGTAGTCACAGCTCTTAGAGGTGTGAGGGAATGAGGAAAAAATAATGTAACAAAGATAATGTTACTAATCAATTTACATTATAATTACAGGCCATGGATGCCAAGAGGCAGTTTCAGTCTCTGTGCTAATGTACACAAGTGGATACTCACCTCTGGTCCTTGGCAGCTGTCCTGTCACTTACAGAGAAAATCTGTCTTGCAAGTTGTCTCGTTTCCTGGTTGATCATGCAGAATGTGTCACTGCAGCTAGCCACAAGATGTTGCTGGATAAATTTGGGCTAAGGATAAAAGATCTGCAGTCCCTGGATAACGATTTGGTGATGGCTGTTGCTCATGAAGAATTACCATCAACCTGGAATATCCTTGGAGACTGCTTAGAAGGTGGTAAGGTTTTATTTTATGTTGCAGAGATCTTAGCAGTGGCTTGGTGCACAGTTTAAAACAGAGTATGTCTCAGTTTTGTCCCAGGTTCTCAACCCATGTGCTTTATTTAATGCTTATTTAATCTTATTTAAGATGAGAAATTATTCAAGTGTGAGAGTGGTAATCAGAGATTTGGTTTGTACCCAGAGGCTTCAAAGAATATAATAATGGTTGTAACTCAGTCTCTTCAGAAGCTTTTTGTGCCTTGTCTCATTGTGAATGCAGTTCTTTATTTATAAATAGACTCTGCCTTTGCTGTCTGGTGAAAAAGGCAAGAATTATAGCAGTGAAGTATTGCCACCATGATTCCAACCAAATGAGGTATTTTAATTACACAGACAAAAAGGAGATGGTCATAAAGCCAAAGAAAGTGTTACTGTAGGCATTCTGATGCACATGTAAATTTTGTAAACATATTTTTTGTCATGGTTCTGACAATGCTTATGCTTTATTTATTACTATGATCATTCTTTGGGAAGAATACTATTAAAGAAGTTTTTTGGCTTTTTTTTCTTCCTCAGGGGAAGTAGGATTAAAATATAAATGAAACTTTATATTATAGTGTGCTATTGCAAAATTTTATAACAAAATAAGATGAAATTTTCCTGGTTTCAGGCTTAATTACAACTACAAAAACAAAACTGTAGCTAGGTCTTGCTGAAGAGTATATTTTTTTTTGCAGACCCAGCTGATTTATAACTGGGATTGGAAACAGTGTTACAGTTTCACATGTTTTTCATTGAAAATTTGGTACGTTTGGCTGGTTTTCTGTTAGTACTTTAAATTGTTAAAATTGGAGGACAGGCAGTTTCTATAGGAGCCAAACTGAGCGAGATATTCATGCAAGCTTTGGGAAGTAAAAACGTAGCAGTTAGCCCATTTCTTTGACTGAGGATACTTTCCCCATCTTAAATCTTTCTAATTCTTAATGACAGATAACTTGAAACCTGGTACGGCCTTCCTCAGAAGGGTGGTTTTTGTCTGTCTGTTGTAAACAGCTCTTTAAAGTCACGTAAAATAAATACCATGTCTCATTCAAGTATTGGCTAGAGAGAGAAAGAAAAACAACCAACAAAACAATTATTACTTGTTTAACTTTGGTGCATAGTAAATATTTGTCATATTACTCAACTGCTGGCATGGCTGTTGGATCTTAGCAAAGAAGGCCTTGATTTAAGCCTGAAGAAATCAGCTATAGTTTTGTCCACAGCCCTGGGTAGGATTTTCAAAGCCAAATGGAGCTTAATCCAGAAGCATAAGCAGTGTACCAGTGGTACTGAGAGATGTTTGGGTGAAACCAGGTGGATACTGCTTCTTTGAAATGGAGGAGTTTATGCTGGATGTGTTGTGGGTCAGGTGGGCTGGAGATCAGCTCAGCTGGTACTGGAATAAGCCAGGGTCAAATAGCAAAATGTGTTAATTTTTAGTTGTGTTAATTGTTTATTTTCAGGTGAACTGCAACATTTATATGCAAAAGAGCGTGTTGCCCTTGTGAGACTTTCATAGGACCTGAATTCTTTTGTTTCAGTGTCTTTTTCTTACTTTGTTCACTGTTCAGATTTAACTATTCTACATAACAGAAATTGAATACAGCAGAAAAGGAGGGATGTGTGCTCCAGTCACTGTATATGCTCCATGAATATTTGAAGTGTTGGATGAGCATGTCTTGAGCATGCTACACTAGCAGTTTCCTCAGGGGTACAGTTGGACCGAAGAGATGACATCTCCCTTTTTATACTCTGGTCATAGCTCTTCAGTGAAGTTGGGATCTTTCCCCTTGTTTCTGGAAGAAACCCAACTGATCCAAATTCCTGTAGTTTGGTAGTGATGCTCATGCACAGCCAGGAACTCCTAGTGCAGTGCAGCCTGGGCAGCACTTACCAGCCATCCTTGCTTAGTGGAGGCCTCCTGAAAGCTTTCTGGCACAGCTGCTTCTTCAGCCCAAGAAAGGTCAGTCATTCCCTTTGTATCTCGCTGAGGTCCAGGCTTGGGATGGACCTGACCTCTTTTTCTGGTATCCTCTAAGCAATGTGTGCAGTTTTAAATTGGCTTATGTATTCTTTCTTTCTCCTTTTAGAGAGGATATTTTGTATTCTTCTTATAGCTATATTCTCCTTTCATCTGACTCTGAGGAGCACTGACTCATGTTGCTTCCTTGTGCTGTCCCCATCACTGTGTTTTTGTCCACAAGAGGGCAAGCACCGCCGTGGGGTTGCATGTGGCTGAGGTAGCTCTGTGCTTTCAGGAAAAAGAGAGAGAGGGGGGGGAGAATGGGATGAACTGGGGTATGAGGACTTCAGATCTCAGCACAGGTGAGGAGAAGAAGAGAAGGTTCTTCATTTTCTACCATGAGATGATCAAGAGTTGTCCCAGAACTCTTGTTTCTTACCAACACTCCAAAAGTTCATGATGGATGAGAAACAGAATTTATGAGGATTCAGAAAGAGGTTGAAAATCCTTCTCTACCTGCAGTGCCTACAACTCCTTGCCCCAAAGGTCTGGTGGTGTCTGGAAACTTGACAGTGTCAGGATGATCTTTGTATTACTTGCATTGTGAAAAACAAGAGTGCTATCATCCATCACTAGTTAGAACCTCATGCTTGTGACATCCTGTCAGTTTTTAGAGCTTCTGGGCTATTTTTATGGAAAAAAATTACTTTAGAGTGACACATCACTGGAGAAAATTACTGCACCATTTGATGGTTTTGGATCTCATTAATTTTTATGAGGATTTAGAGACACAAAGGTTGATGGAAAGGTGGAAGAATAATTTATTCACAGGAGTTTTGCTGTTCAGAAAAAGTATTTGTATTCCCTTTTAAGGTATAAAAAGAACTGAATAAAGAGGGAGCCAGGATTGTCTAGGGAGTATTGCAAATAATTCAGGAATTTAGTGCAGTTACACAGGTCAGGGCTTGTTAGCCACATTATTTAAAGTTCAACAAAAGAAACCAGAAGACTTTCAGTAATCCTTGCTTGGAATAAGTGCCTGTGTGACAACTTTGTCAGGAGCTGCTCACATACCGGTCAGTTGTTCAGATCCCTTGGCCCACAAGCAGTTTACAGCTGGAGGAAACTGGGGAACCAAACTGAGGAGCAATGCTTAGACATTTACTTGGTGGTGAGCTTGAAGAAAGTGGAAGGAGGGGCACAGAGGAGACCAAGAGAGAAGCTGATTTTCTTGTTGATTACACCCTCATAAAGGACATTTTCCTTCTGAAAATGGGGTTATTCAATTTACGTGGGTAACACGTATTTGGTATTAAGACAAGAAACTTCTTAGAGCTGTTTAAAAAAAAAAACAACAAACCAACCTGGTTTAACCTGGATGAGAAAAATGCTTCCAACTAACCTTTTCTCTCCTGGTACCATCAGGTTAGGGACATCTTTTAGGACTGGCAGTGCCCAAGGACCATCAGAGCTGACTTCAGCATCTTCATTGCAACTTTTTTGTCCTTAACACACTCAGCCAACAAGGGGCTTCTGCAGCATTCATGCCAGTCTCTGGGTGTTATTTGGTAATAAGATGATTAATAGGGAAACTAAATAAAGAAATGGGGGATATTTCACATATTTGGTGAGTGGAAAAGGGAGATCTCATCTCAGTCCTGCCCTCATGTACCTGACTTTGTGCATTGAAGCCACTGTCTATTCACAAAACCACTTGAATGTGGTTTTCCAGCAGTAAAGTGCGCTCAAGGTGGCTTTATAAAAAATGTCATAACTAGTGGAAAAACGAAAATGTGAACCGTAATGCATAAAAGCATGATGCCAGGAAAAACTGGAGTTTGTCAGCCACTTTTGATGTCTCCCCCTGCTTTTCAAGCCACAAGTCTTGAGGCTTTCAGTCTCCTTCCAGGAAATGAATGAGATTCATAGCCCAGAAAGGGCTTAGTCATTTCTGTCAGAAAAAAAATACTTGGGTTTAGTTTATTGTTTTGGATATAGGAAGGGATTCAGGTGCAAGAAAGAACAAAAGGATTTATTTAATGTTTAAAACAGACTGTGTTTGGCTTAGCTCCGTGTGACTCAAGGAGAGTGTTTGTCTGGAGGATGTGATTGCCATGCAAAACAACCTCCTGAGGGTGCAGCACCACATGCCTTGCAGTAGATGACCCTCCCTGTATGAATCAGCCACCAGTGCATCTTTCAAATTTGAGGAGTTGTTTGGTTTCTGTCTTGACGGAAAATGCTATTTTAAACCATTTATGAATGGTTTAAAATGGTATTTGTACCATTTAAATATGAATATACTGATGAAGGCTTGTGTTTTAATTTTTTTTTCCTTTTACTTCCTGTTTGCTGCTGAATGCAGTTGAATTAACTATGTTGTTTTTTCACAATATGGGCTTTTTTTATGAGTTGATGGTTTTAAATTTTGTAATTTTTTGTTTTGTTTTTTTTCACTCCATTTTGCCACAAGTGAAATTTTTCCTGGTGAAAGAGGGAAAGAACTTGAAAATTGTGGGAAAATGCCATTTGTTTTGTTGCAGTGTGGAGTTATAAGGGGAGTTGGTGAAGGAAAACTGAAACTGGAAGTTGTTCTTAAAAGAAAAAAGATCTAAAACAAGTTTTTTTCCAGAACTTTACCTTTTTTTAAGTACAGATCTTTTCTTTTTAGGTAGATCTGTTAAAAAAAACTTACTATCAATCATGTCTCTTTGGGGTTCTTGCTTTGATATTGCTAATCCTGGAACAGAAGTCCAGCAGAATTTGGATGGATGGGGTCCCTTGATGGGACTGGCCCTACCCACCTCTTGGTGCAGGTCTAGCTTCACAGTTGGATCAGGTTTTTGGAGGTCAGGTTTTGAGCACTTCCAAGGACAGACAGTTTGTAACCTCCTCAGGTGATCTATCCCATTGTTTACCCATGCTTGTGGTGAAAATTACTTTCTTTGTATTGAAAGAATATATTTAGCTTTCCCTTACCCTTCCAGCTTTACAATTAATATTTCAGATTTTAGTATCATGAATTGCTTCAGGTCATCAGGTTCTGCTCACTCTTGTGCAAGCCACACAGATGGGAGTTACTTCATCTGGAAGAGCTCCCAGCTGGTTCTGCTACCATATGCATTCAAGTTTGCCATGAACAAATTTAGCTTAAGGTTAGATGAAAGTTGTTAGGTTGGGCAGATAAAAATTAGTTACTAGAATATTGGTGAGCTAATACCATTAGTGTAGTAGATGGTGGTTTAAAACCACAAAGTAGATGGTGTTTCGAAACAACAGAGATTAATTACTGCTTATTAGTTATTTTTTAAACTGGAATGTTTTGTAGGCTTAAAAACAATGCAGTATGAGTTAAGATTTTTCCATTAATAGTGCCACTTTATTTGCCCCAATGCTGGAGCAGAGAGAGTACTATCCTTTTTTTAGGGAAGGCTTCCTAAGGGCTTAGCTTTTGATGAGTGGGAATGTCTTGATCTCATCTTGCCCAGAGCAAGTTTATCTGGCTTTTTCACAGTGTTACAATATACACTGAAATCAAGTGGCCTCAGGCCAAAGCTTTAATCAGGAGATGGAGTTCAGAGTAAATAGTTTGCCTTTTTGCTTATGTGTTTTTAATCTGAGGGTTGAAGTGTGGGTAGTAGCTAATCAGATGCTTAGTGTGCTTAGTACTGGTTTATATATATTTATGTGGTTTAATTAGATGGACTTATTTGCTGGCTGCTTATTGACACTGTGTGTAGAAATAATGTGAGAAGTATCTAAAAAACATACATTAATACATAAAGTGGGACTTCAGCAGAATTGAAGTTCTCCAGACCTAGAAGCAATTCTGAAAGCTCGTTTTTTATCGAACACTTTAACCTGGAAATGCAAAGTTTTCGTCCAGGGGCCGTATTTTGGACCACAGCATATCCTAGGCATCTAAAATTTAACTTCTCCATGCACCTATAAACACACCAGGCAAGGGAGTGCTGGTGCCTGGCATCCAGAGGTGCTCTGATGGGGCCCAAAACTGATGGCAAAGCCTTGAGTCTGCTAAAATCATAGTAAAGGAGACTCTCTGAAGTACAGAAGTAAGACTGGGGCCAGTGCAAAGCACTCATGGTAGTGTCAATCTCTATCCAGAAACACAGCTATGGAAAAGGAAGATACTGCACACTTTTTCACACTGCATATGAATGGTTAGGGCATTCTCTGAGCAAGTGAGACACCCAGGCTCCTAGCATAATTTTTCATGAAGAAATGCAACCATGTCCAAACAGCAGAGACTTCTCCCAGCTGATTGTTGCATTGTAGTCAGTCTGCTGCTTTCTTGGTCTTCTGCCCTACATCCCTTTGATTTCCTTCTGCACCATGACCCATTTTCAATAAATCCGCAAAAGAGGGGGCATGGTGTGCTCCCAGCAGATGAGTGATCAGAGGAAGTTTGAAGATGTGTTGTGGGTTCAAATCCCATCTGCTGAGGAGAAAGTTGAACTAAGGTCTCTCATTTTTTAAGTGCCACATCAGTCATTGTTTCCAGTATCTCTGAACAGGTTTTGGGAAGCCTGATCCCTGCACATATAAATGTTCCTTTGTAGATGAAGGTCTCAGATCAAGGCAGATCAAGGTGTTTAATTAGCAGTGCTTGGCTGGGCTTTGGAGCTGTGAAGTCAGATTCTTATGCCTCTGTATTTCCTATGGGCTGACGTTAGCCAGCCACTCACCCACTGCTTGGGTTTTACTTTTGTGAGACTTTACCTGTACTGCATCAAACTCTGGTGTCCCCAGCAGAAGACAGATATGGATCTGTTGGAGCAGGTCCAGAGGAAGATAAGAAAACCTCTTCTATGAGCCTGGAGGAGAGAGGCCTCCAGAGACACCTTATTGCAGCATTTCAGTAAATAGAAGGGGCTTACAAGAAGGATGGAGAAAGACATTGTACCAGGGCCTGTAGCTACAGAACAAGGGGTAACAGTTTTTAAATGAAAGAGTGTATATTTAGATTGGATATAAGGAAGCAATTTTATATGAAAACTTCCAGAGAAGTGCCATTACTGGAAGTGTTCAAATTCAGATTGGAACAGTTCTAGGCAAACTGATGTAGTGTAAGATGTCCCTGCCCATGGAGTAGCTGATTTTTAAAGGTCCTTTCCAAACCAAGTAATTTTACAGTTCCATATGACTATTTAGCAAAGCATTTCTGCAGATACTTGAGTTGAATTTAGTGGACTTAAAGACTGCATGTACTTGAAAACTATGAAAGAATGTTATTACCCCAAAGCTGGGGAGAAAATAAGTGCCACATTGGCAGGCTAATGTACCAGATCATGTGAAGGAATCTTGAAGATTAATTTTTTAAAAAAATAATGAAGGGATATTTTATATGTGTGTTCTAGAAATACTTGGGCATATATTGTGTATATGTTTAGTGATGTTCTCATTTAAATAATCCCCCCTGCATCATGTTAACATATCTGCTTCTGTTAGAACTGCACTGAAATAAAGTTTTCAGATACTACATGTAGGTTTGCTGAATGTTACAGTGCTGAAGTCTGTGTCCTGAAGCTCTTCTGCACTCTGATGTCTGGAATATGTTTTATTTATTGAGGGAATCTTGACTTGGTTCTCTGCAGTGTTACTCTTTCTGTAAGTTTTAAATCTGCTTGAAATGGAAAGGGAGGAAGGCTGCATGGGTTTTCATCAAATAATCAGAGCAAAAAAAAGATCACCATTGGAGATATCGCAGTAATTTCCCTGTAGAGTGGTAGAAAGCATCAGGCTTACACTGAGAAAGGTTAGGTGTCTTAAATCTTTGTACCAGCAAGGATAAAATTATTTCTTGTGTGTATTTCATGCAGAGGCTATGAAAACCTCTCATCATTGGACAGTTTTTAGACCAGATGAGAAACATCTGTCAGGAGTGATTTAGGTTGAGCCAACCTCACATTAAGGCAAGGAATGGACTTAGAGACTTCCTGAGGATGCTTCAAGGGATTTTTATTTTTAAATGAAGAATCATTAAAAATAAATTAAATATGCCTGAAGCTTTCAGAGGGAATACTTGAACTAAATAGCAGTCAGTCATGAGCCACTGTGTTTGTATCTAACTACGTGATACTTTTCCTGAATAAATGTTTCTGAAAAAAATGTGTTTATTTGCTTTCTGGCTATATAGTTGCTCTCTCTGTTGGAGGTTTGCTTTCCATCAGACACCTTTATCTCATAAATATTGATGCAGAGAGGAGATATGACAACAATTTGTTGTTGATTTTACCTATTTACACAAGTTATTTACATGTACTTATATATGCTTCAGGAGCTTCACCTTTCCTTTGCCACTAAAGTGTATTATTTTCAATCATGTGTTTGATATTTTCAATCAAGTGGTTGAATAACAGAGCAGAAAATGTCCTTTGAATCATGATGATAAATTTCAGTGGGATTTCATAAATCACTGGAAACCTATCAGATTTCAGCTAGCTGGTCTGAGAGCTGTAGAATGTCCATAAATACTTGATCCTTGTGAAAGTAATCTTATATTTAACTTCATGCTGAGTTACCAGTGTAAGAAACAGGTTGAGTGGCACAGAATTTTACTTACTGCCTTTAAATTGCAGAGGCAATTGTGTTGAAAATCTGTGTAGACAGATAAACCCTTCTTTAAATAAAGGCCATGGAAGGGCTTGAGCAGAGAATCAGCATCTAGTGACTAAGTCATTGTTGTGTACTCTTTTAAGCTTCATTGTGTTGATCTTTTAAAAAATTATAGATACTTGGCTATGAAACCAGATGTTTTGTGTTGCTGAGGCAATGCAAAGCATCTGGAAAATTGCCTCTTAACTGTCCTGTGCAGTATATTAGGGAATCGCTCATGCTGAATGTCAGACTGTATACAAAGAAATACTGAGATAATCTAATTTAAACAGATTTCTTTGACAGATGAAATTAGATAGGATCTTGATATCCCAGTTCAGGTCCATGGATTCAAATAAGTATCTAAATGTTGATTACAGTGAAGGACAGATTCTGCCGAAGTACTTTCATAGGTCTGAACCTGAACTGTGATACTTATGCAAACAGTTTTCTTGTTTTGAGTTCTCTTTTGAAAAAAAAAACAAAAAACCCTGGGCTTTGTTACTGATGGTTTTGTTGGCTTGCTGTGTTTTTTTTCAGAGCCTAAACATAAAGAAACACTTCTCCACCTTGTGATGAAATTGGGATTGGTTAAGCTTTCTCAGTTCTTAGCAGCCCAGCCAGGAGGGTCATCAGCATTAGCATTACCTAATAAGGATGGAGCAACACCATTAGATTTGGCTTTACAAAATGGGCACTCCAAACTTGTTGAGGTCTTCACAAAGTGAGTGTAACAGTTTGCTGCTTCCCCTGAAAATCTACTCTTAATCAACAGATTTGGGAAGAACTGTTGTTGGCTATTTTGTGATTGTTTCTGGGTTGTTTGCTCTCTTTTTTTTTTTTTTTTTTTTTTTTCCTTTTTTTTTATTCTTCTTCTTTTTTTTTTTTTGAAATAATTTTAACTGATAAACTGGTATTGAGAAACAGCAGAAGTTTATGATCTGCTGCATTACTTACATTTGCAAGTCAACTAATAGTCAATTAAGTGACAGAGGACCATCTGTACCTGGTACCTTCTCCAGCACTATTGCAGCTGAATTCCGACACATTACCAAGGAAAGACAACTTCTAAAATATATATATAGGAATATCTACATATATATACTTATGTATAAACAGAACCATGGGACTTAACTTTTACAAAGTCTCAGCAGAGTTTTTTAATAGTTTCCTCTGTATACCTCAGGTTTGAATAAGTAGAGTCAGCAGCAAACCCAATGCTGCAGCTATGACTCTTTTGCCAGGGAGCTGCCACAGTGACTTAAAATTACTTAAAGGACAAGTGCTTTCTGGTATATTTAGTCTGTTAAGTTTCCTCTGTACAGAACTGAAGAGCCTCATGGGGTGTGTGTGTGTGTATGTGTCTTGGGGTACCAATTGTTCAGCATCAGGTGCCCCTTCTCAGTGTTAGCTTTTCTTTACAAATAAAACTGTGCTAGAACTGGGTTATGGTTTTATTTTGGTATATGGCTCTTTCAGTTCTGACTCCATGCAGTGTATAGTTTGTGTAATACTTAACCTGTACTTCATTTGAAAAAAAAAAAAAATGTACAGGACATTATGTTATGAATGTCTCATTTCTTTGTAACGTCCAAACAATGCTGTATTCCCTTGAGAAACTTTCTGTTTTTCACTGTTGTGGGATAACCAACCTGCTATCCACCAGTCGTGTCCTACTGCTATATATGGCATCTGCTTCATTTTAAAGAGTGTGTCATCCCAGTTTCCAGGGCAGTCACTCAGCTGACATTTCAAGAGCAGAGATCAGTGAGGGTGCTTGCGTGCAGTTTGTTCATTCATCAGGAGCTCTGACGCTGACATTTAGCCACACTGCACAGCACTTGCTGGAATCAGACATAAAGCTCTTCAGAAAATACTTCTGGGATAGACCTCTTCTGTACCAGGTGGGTACCTTCCTAGCTCAGAATACTGACAGATTTTCTTCAATAATTTTCAGCTATAGCCTCTTCCAGCTTAATTTGTTTTTCTTGAGTAAACTTTTAGTTTAAGCTGCCTGTGTCACTAATGGCTCAGGTAATTGCAGAATTACTGTTGTGGGCTTCTACTTTGTGATTGTAGGTGTGAAGCTGGAAAAAGAGAGATATTGAGAACTTTATCAAAGCTTTCTTCACTTCCCAAGTTGTTTTTGACTCATTGTGGACACTGTAGTGAATAACTCCCTGGAATGTGGCTCTTTTAATTGCATTGTCATTGTATTCATGTTGGTATTTGAAAGTGCTTTATTTAGTTCCATTCTTTTCTCTAGTAGTGTAATGGCTGGGAGCCTTTATCAAGAGCCAGTCTCAGTCTGCTGTTCAGAGCAGAAGTACAGAGTTCAGACTTTTGCTATGGTTTAGTTGTAGTGTTGTGGGTCTTACTTTACTCTAAGGTGTCTGAAGCAATGCTCTGATAATCTTCAGGACATCTCTCAATTTCAATGAAGGAAGGAAGAGAACACTTGAAAGCACAAGTTCTTTAACAGCAATGCATTTATCTTTTTAGATTGAGACTACACACCTATTTAAAACTAGTGAGCTAAAACCACATGAAAAATAGGGTTTTCTTGTTTTCTAATCTTAAAATTCATCTTTTCTTTTCCATGCTTCATTTCAGGTTTCCTTATTAGTGAGGTGATTTTCCTGGAGTTACCTTTATTGCATTCTGTATGGGTTTTGGGTTTTTTAAATTTTTTTTTTAATGTAGAACATGGTCCACATGTTGTGTCTAACACATAAACTTAAGGTGTGATGTATTGTATAATCCTTATGTGTAATCCCATGTTGTTACATTGCCAAGATATTTTTTTTCCAATACAAATAAGTTTTTCTGTGTTCGGAGCTTGCAGAATACCTACAATTTTTGTGTGGCTTTTCCATGTAAAACCCAACAGCAAAACCAAGACTGTAATGAAGAATGCACTGTGATTTGTCTAACTGTATTTTTTCTTGCACTCATCAAGTCCTTGTTCTTCTTTCAGTCTTTGACATGGAAAAAGAAAGTGGGGTATGTTAGATGTTTCTTATGGCTCTCAGAGAAAAGCCTCTTAAAGCAAAATTCCACATATGGTATTTTCAGGGAAAAACCCTACTACTGTTCACTTGTGGGATTCCCTTTTGCTCATTCCTGCAGTTGCAGTAGTTTAGATTCTCCACTGTGGGAACTCTGTTTCTCCCCCTGTCCAGCATCAGTGTTGTACTAGTTTTAATAAAGCAGAAATAATCCAGAATAATTGGGAAGATTACATAGTTTAGTTAATTTTCTATACATCAGATATTGTCCTGAAAAATATGTGAGAAGATGATCAAATGGTCACATTTAGATTATGTATTATATCTAGAAAGTAAGGAAAATTAATATTTTTTCTGTTGCAAACAAAGTCTTCCGGCCCCTAGTTGTATCCAAAGCATAGCGTGGGCATTGGAGATTTCACAATACACTTTCTTTTTTAACTATAAGTAGAATTTATTGCTGTACTGGAGTATTCTGCTAGTCTACAGCAGACTAAGATTGTACATCTATTTTATCTTGATAGTGCATAAATGACTATGTTGGTGTCTTAGGCTCGGGACAAAAAGACATGTACTAAAGGGAAAGAACTTATCTCAGTAACGGTGGCATGCAGTGTTGGATTTGTGTTGGAAATGGATGACTTGGGGAGAAACACAAATTACTTTTGCATTTATTCATCCAAGAAAAACCCAGTTTTGATCAAGTATATTCTTCATCCTGATGTGTGGGTTCTTTTAGTCACTTGACTGTTCTTACAAGTCTAAAAGAGTAATGTAAATGATAAAACAAAGAAGCTGTTGGTAAACTGGAATTACCCATATGGGAGCCATGCCTTCACTGGAAACCTTCAGGAGCTTTGCAGCTCAGAAAGTGTAAACCCACAGATTTTGTGGCTGGGCTAGGCAATACAGAGGAAATATTTCTGAAGATGATGAGGAAGAACATTGAATTCTTCTGGACTGCCCTCCTTGGGGCAGAAACAGCTGTGGTGGTAGTGGGCAGGGTAGAGATCCTCTGCAGGAGAAAAAAACCAATCTGGTGACTAATGGGGAGCTGTGAAGTGGTGTCAGGTTAACAAAAACAAAACAAAACAACAAAACAAACAAACAAACAAAAAAAGTGCCAAAGCAGGGTATCAATAAAAAATTGTTAAGATAATTTATGGTAAATTAAGTAATTTTGCTGCCTGGTGGTGGACAGATTGAGTAGTTTCCCAAGAAAGAAAAAAGAAGTTGACTTCTTTCTGGTAGAGTAGGGAGGTATCTTGCACACCAACAGCTGATAGCAGAGAAAAATGAAGCTGTCCCCCCTGAGGTGGGGGATTAGCTAGCTTGACAGTTGTGTGGCTTTCAAATCAGCCTGGCTCCAATATTCAGCCCAGATTCATCCCTGACTTTTTCTTTAGCATTCAGGTTACCATTTTTGGTTCTCTGGTAGATGGAAAATATACAGACAACTGAGCTAGAAGGAAAGACTAGAAGCAAGCAGAGTTGTAGATAGAACTACACAAAAGGAGACACTGTCTCCTCCATCTCCTTTGCTTATAATCTTTGAAGGCAATTGGTAAAATAAAGAGATGGATCTTAGCCCTCGCTTTCTTTTGAGCAGCAATGACATAATCAGTGTGTATATCTGATCTCTACCAGGGACTATGGATGTGGGGGTTTACCATGTAGTCAGTATCTAGTTCTGGATTAGGCTCTTTGTAGTGTCTAGCTGTCAAAATTGCACCTTTACTGTGACACTTCCAAGGTTAACTGAACTAGACTTCTCAACAGAGTCATTGTGCAAAGCTACTGTGCTGCTTTTCTCATAGAGAAAGAGGTTATAAGCAGTGAATTACAGATGTTAAATTTTGTCCTTTAGATCCCTTGTGTATTTTAAGCAGAAGGTAATTTCTCTATGTAGTTGAAAGTACTTTTTTGGTTTCCCTCTTGAAAAATTGCTGTGAGCTTCCTCTGGAGGGTAAGCGATAAAATACTCTGCATCTCTCTCAGTCATTTTAATATTGCTTATAACATATTTGTTTGCTAGGCTTTGATACTATTTTTGAGTCTTCAGCTAAATATTATGGGCATCAAATACAGTTATCGTAATTTTGTTTCTTTTTTATAGAGGATTAATTCAAACCAAGTTGAGACAGTGGAAGGTCCAAAAATGCCCTGCAGTACAACAGGCTCTGTAGAAGGTACAGTGTTTTATTCCATAATGTTGCCGTCTTTAAAAGCTCTGGAAAGTTGGCACAGATTCATACACCATTTATTTATTCAGGAAGATCAAATTACATATGACATGAGGGACCTGTAAGTAGACAACAGTGGAATTTGACTGTTGTCATACAATGAGAGAGTTGTGTAAATCACAATACTCCTTACACCGCACCGGTTCCCCAGTGTCAGACTAAAATTGTTCACGAAATATTATGGTATTTATAGTGACTGGAAAAGCCTTAACTAATTTTATTGTTAGAGCCACAAAAATGTGGGAAGGTTCCAGGAGAGGGCAGTGTTTAACTGAATGAACGTTCCAGACGGCAAATTTCTGTAAAGCCAAGTTAATAAAGATAGGAGCAGGGTAACATTTTGTATGAAAAGTTTTGGGATCCATCCCAGGCTTTTACATGTGGCGAAATTCCCATATATTTCAATTACACACCCAATATTTTGGTGAGCTGTTTACCTCTGTAAAGACTGCAGGACTGTGCTTGCTGATGAGAATCCTCTTTCATTACCAAAATACATCTCCACAAACTGCAGACGAAGCATCTTTTAGAGCTGAAAAGAAAATCACAAAAAAAGGTCATTCTTCAGCATCGGAAGTATGACACTTTGTGTGCTTATGTATGATTATTGTGAATTAATGAAAAGTTTTAATCAGTTGGCCAGATGCTTGTGTGGCTGGTACTAAATATTTGGATGAAGCAGTGAGACAAAAACCAAGCCCTGTGAAGGTCTTGCTCAGTGTCTGTGCTGGAGGCAGCAGAAGTGAGCACCTGCATAAACAGGTGACAGGATCAGGATGAGACTGAGGAAGAGGAACAAGACTGCAGTTCCAGGTAGCATCAGCTAGTCACTCAAAGTGAATTAATAAAATGGGTACAGAGTCATGGTGTAACTCATGTTTAGACACATAGGCTGCTACATGTTGTTAGTGCTGGAAAAGGAGTTTCATACCCAGCTTCTCCAGCAGTGTTCACACAAAAGGTGTTCTGCCATGGTGAATTTGCAGAATAATGATATGTTGTTGCTAGTAGTTGCAAACTCTGCATCTGTTGTTCTAAGTGTAAGGGGAGATTTACAATACAATGATCATCAATGGCTTTGGCGATGTGGTGTGCAAATGCATTAACTCCGGGTATTCATCTGAGTTACTATTCATCACCCTACCTATTAGGGTTTTCAGTGGAAGCTGTACACTTTGTACCTTCATGGACAAGAGTTATTTTGTGCCTGGTTTTGTTTTTTTCCTGTTTTTTTGTTATGGGTTTTTTTTTTGTTTGTTTGTTTTTTTGTCTTTTTGTTTTTTTTTAAATAATTTCAGTTCAACAGCAAGAAAAGTATACCGAGTTTTGAGAGTATCCAGAACCTGTACAAACAAATGGTGGTAATCACAATTGCTTATTATACACTCTGTGTTATCTACATGTAGACATTATGGAGCTTTCACTATTGTTTTTTACACGGATGGGCAGTAAATACTGTCATTGGTTACCATACTTCTATAAAGGAGGTGTCTTTTTTTTGTCCTTTTTCACTAAGCACCACCAAATCCAAATACTGAAAAATGAAGAATGATTACTACTGGTGACCAGCAGCCTATTGTACACTCTCTTATTTGTCAGCATTCAGGAGACCAAAAGAAATTTTATCAAGATTAAGTTAAAATTATGGGTTCTAGAAGCTGAAAGGATATGAAATTATTGAGAGTACTTTTTACTACATTCTCAGTTACTTTCAGTGAACTCCTTTATAAAGTTGCTGCTTAGCTCAGGACATGAAAGGATCATGAAAGGATCCCCCTCAGATTTTAAAATTGCTTCCATTCCAAGAAGTTGTAAGTACTCACTTCCACGAGGACCTAAAGTCAAGATCAGCAGACCTTTAAAATGCAATACTACCAGGAGCCTATTAGCTATTATTGAGTAGAGGTTGCTATAGCAGTAGGTTGCTTCTTGTGAAATGCTATAACACAAAAGCATTGGCTCAGTGTAAAGTGATGCTACTAGCTTAGCAGTGAATCTCCCATAGCAACTTTAATTAAATTCAAATACATGATGTGATACGTTATCCTGTGAGGATGCAGAACAAAAGGTGAAATAGATGGTATTTTGGATAATTCAGTAGTGTGTGCTTCTTTCTGTTTTCTGACCTTGAAATTCCATGCCCATGAGTTGACTTAATACTGTTATCTGGAGGAAAAGCCATTTGCTTCTACAGTTTCAGTACAGAGCAAATAGCCTTTTATTTCAGAGAATTGGGATACTGACAAATAATAATGCCAATTGCATGGCAATACTGTGAAAAATATCTTCCCACTGAAGCTTTTAAAGTAATTTTCTGCCACTGCAGAAGAAACTGTCTGTTCTCTCTAGCTGAAGGGTGGCACATGGGATGCTTCATTTGATGACACTAGTGATTCTATGCTCTGTGACTGCATTCTGTTTGAATGTAAGGGGAGATATATATGTGGCTACAGAAGATTAATTAAAGAAGGTGGATTAATTAGAAATTAATGATTGAGGTACCTATCTGCATGGACTCAGTCCTGACTCCTGCCAGCATGCAGAGGCACTGCTAAGGTCAGGGACAGCAGGCACACTGATTGCAGTAGGCCTGTAATTGCATCCCAGAGCTTCATCCCACAGAGACTAGACTAGGGCAGGGTTATTGTTGATGAAGGTTGTGCAGATAATAGGCAGCTATCTTTGAATTGCTGTTGAAAAGATATAGTGATACTTTTTAAAAAAACAATTAGTATGGACTTTGTGCAATGCCAAAAAAGAGCAGAGGTCCCAAAACCCCACATTCCCCAAAGGAGTCCCCCACACCTGTTCTGTACTGACTGTTAAGTCATACTTAGTTTATTTGGTTGCTGGAGCTGGAGAATGGAGAGGGATTTGGGTATCTAGGAATAGATGTGAACCTTGAGCTGAAAGTTTCAGTATAAAATGAAATATATTTACTAGCATAACGATGGAAGCCTGAGTGATGCTGGTGTTATTTGTATTCTTGTAGCCAGATTACACCTCTGTGCTGTTTCACAATAGTCCCTGAGGATGCAACAGTTCAGGCAAAACATGCAAAATGTGGTCTTTGTTTTGTGTGCACTGTGTCCCTCCCCCCAGCATGAGGAAGAAATCATAAACCCAGAGCAGCAGGGGTGAAGTGATTTTTCACTTTTTGGGGTGCAAATAAAAGGTCTCATTTCAGAAAATGCATGAAACCCCTGCTGAAGAAAAAAAGAGAGCCCAGTTGCTCTGCAGAGTTGTGAGGCGTGGCACTAGAACTGTCAGTTTTCTGAGCATGTAGGGGTTAATCAGCAGCTGGCTGACAAATCTCTGTGGCTGCCTATCCTGAACATAACTGTGACAATAACACAGCACTTATGCATCCAGCTCGCATGCTGCCTATGGGATCGCAGCTGTGGGGAGATGCATAGGCTGCTCGTGTCCATCGTCTGGCTTGCCTGCCTGTTTACCTCCTCTTTGTGTCCCTCCTCCCATTGGAAATAGGAGAGAGACCAGTAGCAGAAACCAAAATAGACCCAAAGTGAAGTGGTTTGTTACTAAAGGCAGGAATCTTTGCTTTTACAGGTCCTGTGAACTTGGCATCTGGTGAATTGTCCCGGGATGATGTGAAGGTACAGATTTCTCCTTATACAGACAGCTAAGCTTCATTTAGGTTGAGAAGCAGCAACCTTCTGCTTGGCTAACTGAGTACCTCTCAGAGCTAACAAATAAATAAGGTGACTAATGCCTGCCAGACAACATTTTCTGCCTGTTCCTATCCTGTGGGAATAGTTACGTGTGTAGATGATTATTATTTGAAGGAACCTGTTGTATGATTGTGGACCAGAAAACTGGGTTGGAGGAGCAACCTCTGCTTTAGGACCAGAAAGCTCTTGTGTTTATGGTGAACCTTAGTGCCTTCAGGGAGCTTGCATTTCAGCTGGCAGTCTGGGGGGAGCATAACCAGCCTCGCACAAGTTTCTTCCTTGAGGTGGTGTGATTCATTACATCTGAGGAATTAGACTCTGAGAGAGACCACCTGGGTAACTGTGAGCCTTCAACTGGACTTAATTGCAAAAAAAAAATGCTTGATGTGAAAAATACTGCAGCTCCCATTGTCTTCTACATGGAGGCATCTAACAGCTTTTGAGTATTTCTGAGAAGTACCATTATGGTTAGTCAGTGGTATTTGATCTCTAGTCTTATATTCTGCTTCTTATTTAGATGTATCTGTTTACAAAGTCACAAAAATCTCTACAGATGTAAGCAGCTCAGGCTTTAGAGAAGGCGATATCTTAGAAATGTATTGCCCTTTCCCACAACACACAATATTGATGAGTAAGGACACAGTTAAACTTAGTAAAAGAAAAGCAGGCTGAAAACTGGAGTTAGTGCTGTAAACGAGACATGGCTTTATCTCTTCAGTTATGTTTAGAGTTGGAGTCCATGGGGTTCATGCACGTATCTTAGAGTCTGGGAGTGGCTTGGGTATCTGTTGCAATCAACTTGTTGCATTTTCATGGCTAAAATGAAGTGACTCCTGCTTGATAGTATTTGAACTGAATTCTGAAAGCTTACAGCACAGCTTGCAAATAAGCACAAATCCATTTGTTTTCAAAGATACAGCTCAAGTTTTCTTTTTCTAGCCTTTCCAAGAGTCTGTGGTGCCTTCCAAGGAAAATGAAGATCATGTCCTGTTGGGCATAGGTAAGAAATAATTAATCATTTTGACTCTTCAAAAGCTATTGATATATGCTGTGATGCAAAAGACACACAAAGCAGGTTCTTTGGAAGACATGAAAGTCATTGACATTTCAGCCTTGCTTTACAAGAGTGATCAGTTACATCTGTGTCTGAGAGGGACCCTCTTTTAAAGCATCTCTAGTATAGATAGGTGATGTATCCAGCAGTATCATGAGACCCTAGGATTTTTCAGTAGTATGTCAACTGTTGTAGGAACAAGTATCTTGCAAATAATTTCTGACAGAGACAACATATGTGACTGAAGATGAAATGAAGAACATAGAAATGTTTAGATGCCAGAGTGGTAAGTGAATTGGGTTGGGAGGAGAATATAACCAGTTGCTGTAGACAGTACATTTAGAGACTGAAACTCTAATCAATAGGTGAGTATTTTCAAGTTTGGTAAAAGCTTCAAGAACAATAAGCAAACATGTGCATGGAAAGGCATGAAAGGATGACGAGTAACTAAGCTCTGCCAGCGAGATCTGCTGTACCAGGCAGAGAGCTCCAGTCTTGCATCAGTTGCCTGTAGTCTGGTGCTGAGCTCAGGAAGAGCAGCCTAGATGGTGGCATTCAGACAGCCCATTTGCAAACTTCAGTGGCTGCAAAATGAAGACTTGCTCTGTGTGTGCAGGAAGGGAAAGGATGAATGGGAGGGTGTTCTATGTTTGAGGGAATTGTAAACTGATGTAAGCTGATGTCATCTCAGATACAGAGTTGTCAAATAAGATGTCAGATTATTTTAATAAACTCTCATGAAAATCATCATCTAGTTACCAATTTTTCTAGTTAATGTTCTGCCAAGAGTCTATACTTAACCATTTAATCATGTTTGCTTCTCTCTCTCATCCAAGGAAAATGGGAGCTGCATAAGGGAATTTTCAAATTGGGTGTAGTAGCAGAGATATTGATATTCACAGTTATCCTGACTTCAGTCCTTTTGGGCACAGGACAACATAGCAGTCCTTGTCTTTCACAGAAATGCAGTGCACTTGCATAAGAAGTCATGGCCCATATGATCAAATCTGTTTTGTCAAGCAAGCCCTAAGTATTGGAATGTATCTCAGCATAGGAGGGTGTGGAGCCATTGGGAAGTGATTATGGTTTGCTAATCTGAAGCCACATCTGCTCGAGTCTCCGCTCCAATTATACCATCTGGAAGGATCATAAGGTAGCTTAAAAGCTGACTGAGTGGAAGTTCTCCCCCTGAAATTACAGCTGATATGTCTCTTTCTTACTCCTGAAAGGCCTTTTCCTTCTAAGGCATCATTTGCACAGTACTGCTTGTGACAGCTAGAACAGGAGCCAGGCCTGCTGGCTTCAGACCAGCTCAGTCTCCTTTCTGATGCTGGGATGGGCAGCAGCAGCAGGTCCTTAGTCCTCTGCAGGGAACAAGCAAGTGATTTTGGCCATGGTTCATACTGCTAGAAATGGTAAGAGGAGCTTGGAACAAGATACAGATGCTTAAAAATATATTGGGCATCTCATGTATATATGAAGTAAAATTATAAGTATGGATTTACATGTGTAGATACACATACATTTGTACCTACACATGTGTATATAAACACCTTTTGTCCTGAGCACAAACTCAGCTTATACTAAACTAAGAAAAATTCCCTGTTGTACTTCTTATGTGAAAAAGAACCACCCGTCTGTCTCTTCCCTAAATTATAATTACCTTGTACATTTAAGAAGCCGAGTCGTTTGTGGAGAACCTGCAGCAAAATTGGTTCTGCTCGTTTTAGAATTAAGAGTCACAGTAACAAGAATTTGGTTGCCCTGTGTAAGGATTGGAGCGTGGAGTCGCTGCTGGCTGCTTGCCCATCTCCCAGCTGCATACTCAAGTTGTCTGAAGTTCTCATAACCTAGACAACCAACAGGATTTTGCCATTGAGCTCAGCAGGGCCTGGAGGTCTTCCAGTCAGCACTGTGTGTGAGATCTGATGGAGCTGAAGTGCAGGTTGGGCTGTGAGTGGGCTACGGGGTGTGCGATGAAATGTGGAAATGAGAAGGGATGAGAAAGGATGGAAGTAGAGGTTGGTCACAAGAAATGTACAAGTTGACTTAAGCTGGTTTTGTTGGTTTATTTGAATGTAAAAAATCGTGCATGTTCTAACCTGAGTCATGTAAACATATTGCTACATGCTGTAGTTGTGTTACCCTGGCTTGTTTTAAACTACTTAAAAGTATTTGCTTGGCATTTGTTGTTACATGTTTTTGGCAGTAAAGCACACAGTGGGGGAATAAAGAAATAAATGGAAACGGTTGTTAGTGGGGGAGAGAAAGAGGGAAAACAGTTAAGGGGGGCTTGAGTGAAGAATGAATAGAAATGAGCAAACTCTCAAATCTTGCTAGAAAGTTTTATGGGTAAATCAAAGAGGACTTGTAAGAATGAGAATATGAGTGCTTTTTGAATGGCTACAAAATCCCTCGTTTCTGCTTCTCACTTCTTTTTTTCACATGGTACTTGGCTTTTGGAAGCATTTACTGAAAACATGTCTCATCATGGAATGGTTTGGGTTGGAAGGGGCCTTTAAGAAAGCTATGGATCCTGGAAAGGCTCTGCTGCTCCTGCTGTTTTCTTCCCCAGCCTTCCCTTTAAAGCATATCGACTGTTGTGTTTTTTTTCCCCACACCCAGCAAAGTTTTGGGAGTGTCTTTGCAGGGACGCTCGCAACAGCTGGTAGGATGTTGAAAGGGTGGCATCTATTCTTGCTCCCTGTCTTCTTCATCTTTGGGTTGGGACCTTGCTTTCATAGGCACCATTTGAGTCTTATAGTTCAGACTGGTGAACTGTAGTTCAATTTTTTTGTGCAAGATGCTTCGCATCCTCCAGTATTGCTGGAGAGACTCTGGGGCTCTGTGAGTGTCAGGGTGTGGGTGGACCAATAAGAAGCTATGTCAGCTACTGATGATGGGCTTTGGGTTTGCTGGATTCAAAAATTGAAGGAATAGGTGTCAACCTTGAGGAACAACAGGATGCTAGATCAGTCTGAACAGGGGGTTGTATGGAGGTTCCTGAGTTCAGTGGTAGTCACACCTGCCAATCTTCTCCTCTCTGTCATGCCTGGAAATTGTTAGAGATCTGTTTTATATTTACAAAAGAAGAAACAAAAGAAAAAAAGGACTTTTTTTTTTTTTCCCCTTTAATTTAAAGAAACACACTGGAAAGCTTGAGAGACAAACGATAACCAGGTGGGATGACTGAGTGAAAGAAACAAAAAGAAAAGCAACAAAAAAGGGATTATTTTTTTCTTTGCAATATTGTTATGTATTATTGCTAGGCATTGTCATCTTCAGAGTCAGCAACCCTGTACATTTTGGAGGAGAGTGTAAGAGATGACAGATGAATGCTGTTACTGTTGGGCATGTGACAGCATTAGCTGGGCATGTGTTTTTAAACATTTTTAATTCCTTCCTGTTGTGCATAGCTGGTTTGGAAAGAGGATGTTCACAAGGCCATTTATAAAGCTGCAGAAGTTTCTTTTTTCCAATAAGAAAAATCTAACCTCCAGATTTTCTTCTAAGGAAATACAGCTATTTATTTTTTTCCTAAACTTCAGGAAGGCAGGATAATGTTATGTTTTCAAAATATTTTCCTTGCTCTCCAGGTTACAGTGCCCATGACCTAGTGATGTCTATCTAATCTATTCTATTTGCTCTGCTGTTTTTCGTTCAAGAGATAAAAATACCAATGCCAAATTTTTGGCGGTTTGCTGTATGTGACCAGGCACCTACAAAGCATTTTTAATATAGTCTGTCCTTTGTTTTTCACAGTTCTACAGAAATCTCAGTTTAGCCACATATCAGTTTAAGGAACAGAACATAATGATCTTCTCCTCTGTGTAAACCAGCAGGGATGCACTGTAATATTCAGAAAAATCTGGTTTCAATGTTGCTGTTCTGTTCTTTTTTAGCAGGATTTCCTTACTGTGCTTGATAAGATTTAAAAGGGTGTCCTTTTTTTTTCTTACCTTAGAAAAAATGATTCTGCTGTGCAGAGTCTGTCCTTTGCCCAGGTTTTGTTCAGTCTGGAAAATAGTTAATTTTTCTTCTTACTATGATCACATCTTTCGCTCCTGTTTTAGTGTGTCTGCCTTTGGGTTTTGGTAGGGAGAATGTTTGCGTTTGGGAGTGTTTAGAGTCAGCTGAGCCTGTTTTAACATTGGAACTGCAGAAAATATTTTATTTTTACTGATAGGTAAAAAGAAAAGTTACCTGTTAAGTGTTGCCTATCTGAGACAGTCACAAGAGTAAGCCTATGCACATCTTTTCTGTTTGTGGTCATTTTCATCTTTTCCTGGCAGCTTTCAATCCTCTCCCTTATGTATGCTTTGAGAGAGGTTGGGTGACCCAGCCACAGCATCTCTACTCCAGGAGCTGCAGGCCTTTGCTTCAGTTTCTCTCCTTAGTGAATTTACAGTTGGACCTTGGGCACGTCACTTATCTTTTCACTGGGTTTCAGGTAGCTGAACTAAGGAACCTGACCATAGAAAGTGAGGTGAGAAAGAGACACTGCAGGATGTGGATGTTTGGAGTAGTGCAAATACTATGACTGGTTGTGCTGAAGAACTTTTGGAAGGTAAAGAAGGCTTTTTAAAAACTCATTTCAGGTCAAGATAGGTGGTCTGAAAATTGCAGAGAAAAATAATAGCTGAAGAAAACTGCAGATGTAGTACTGCAGTTAATGACTGTCAATTGCATTCCATTTTTTTTGGCTGCAGCTTTCAGAGATCTTTATGTTGCTTTGGGAAACCTTTGCATGGTTCCTTGCACCTTGTGGAAGAGATGCTTAACTTGGGGTTAAGCCCAGAGTCCTGCCAGAAACAACCTTTAAGAAACATTTAAATGTGGCAGTAGTTTATCTCAGTAGATAAAGCATAATCTTATTTGTTCAGGGTTTCTATAAACAATTTAAGATTGAAGACTGCAGAATAGTTAAGAGCTACAGAAGATGTGGGAGTTAGAATCTCCTGGGATGTAGGCCTGAACTGAGCTTAATTAAAACACCATGGAGAAATCTGGAAGAAGCAACACTGGGCACTAAAACAAGCTTATTCTTGTTTCCTGGGGTTTCCTACACTCTTCATTTTCTGAGACACTATAATTCAAGTTAACCTCAAAAGGAAGACAGAAAGAAAAATGAACAAGTCACAAACATGTGCTGTCTGGGTTCCCAGAACTTGTCCTCCTCCTCTGCTTAAAATCCAAACCAAATTTGCTCACCAAAATAATCTTTCAAAAAGAGGCTGTTTTCCCCTGATGTTTAAATAAGCTCTTTTGCCTGTCTGTCTTCTGCCTGATCAAATTTCATGCTAACATAAATAAACAAACAGGGATACATATAATGTGTAAGCTGCTCTTTAAATGTGAAATATAATCTAGAAATACATCATGAAGAAAACAGTCACAGTCTTGGAAGTGCACACATGAAAACATTTCTCAGCTTTCTTCCTTCTTAAGAGGCAGCCCTTCCCCTGAATCTTCCTGAAACATGGAAAATTAGATTTTTAAAGAGATGGGTCTTTGGTGAAATTTCTGTCAGCACAGCCTGCCATAGTAAGCATAGACTCAATAACCAAGTCATTGGCAAAACTTCAGTAGGAGCGAGGTCCAAGTCAAACTTGGGTTTGCTTTCATGTGAGGCCATCTGCTCTCTCTTTGTTGCTGGGACTCACAGAGATCTCTGTGGAACTGAAACCAGAAAGAGGTTTTTATTGACTCCAGTCTTTAGTTCTCAAGCTTTTGCAAATAAGCTCAAGGGACCTTTTCATCAGTGTATGGGACAAAACCTGATGAGCTTTCCATCCACATTTGTACTGCCTATCCCGACTAGTCTTTTGATGTGAAATGATATTAGACAAGGACAGCAAGTTAGTGAATTATCTCTTTATGTACTTTGAAGGTGCTTGGTCGTTGTTTTAAGAGTCAGAGCACACTGACCGCTGTCATGTGAAAGTAGTATTAATGAGGTTGTTATCCTAAACTGAGCTTGTTATCCTAAACCACATCAGGTGAATGGCACAGTAAAAAAAGGAAGAAAAAAAAAACTGCAATCAGTCATGAACCAGACATCAGAAAGGTATGCATGAGAGGAACACTGTGAAATCTTGGCAGCGGGACAGTGAACTGAACAAGATAAAGAGTTTAGGACAAAGCCTGAGATAAGGCGTTCTGCATCCCCACTGGTTCTTTCAAGCTACATTTAGTCAGGATTTGGTGGGGGTCATGTTTTTTCTCACTTTTGTAGGAACTCTGAGCCCTTCTTCATCCCAATTTTGTGTGTTCAAGGATCTTGCAGTTCTAATATAGATCGTGCAAAACAGTTTTAAATTTTTAAAGGTACATTTATCCCTTATCAGGTATCACTTCTTACAAGCACTTGCTTTTCAAAAGAGGTAAGTATTGCTAATACCTCATTGTAGGTTAATGCATCATTCCTTTAATATCACAAACAGGATATTTTTAACATGAAAACGTTATTCTTGTTGTATCTGTTCCAACTGTAGCTAAAAGCCTAGTGTCCAAGAAATTGCATAAATAAGTCAACAAAAAATAGGCCAAAATTTATAGTACAGTATAGTTATTTTGTATTTTTCTTTACTGTTGCTGATATCTATCTACACAGCATCTATGGAATACACTTGTTAAAGAAGTCCCTAGCATGGGTGGGTTTTACTATCATCTGTTTGTGGAGAACACCTGCATGAAGGGAGGTGGTGAATGGGAGGTTTGGGGTCTGAAAGAGGTCAGGGCCAGAACATGCATGGGCTTGATGGCTGAATTCACTTAGGATGGCACTTTTCTGGGACAGTAAAATTTGCTGCTTTAAACAGCTACTGGAAGGAAGAGGCTCTGTGATGCTGAATGCTAATGATCTTTCACCATATTGAAAACTGGCTTCATGCAGGTGGAGACTTTGTGTTTGCAATGGAAAGTGTGCAGTGCAAGAAGATCCCCACTCTTCCTGTCCCTGCCTTGCTCACTGTGCTTCCCAGCCCTGTATCTGTGCAGGTGATGAGGAATGGGAGAGAGGTGAGATGCACCATGTGGTGATGATGGGCAGTGACTGCCTGCTTGGACCCTTGGGATCCTCTGCTGAACAGTTTAAATCCGAAACTGCCATGTTACTTCTGGGAGGCCTCAACAGGTCTCTGTTCACAAAATAAAGAAATGAATGAGCTTGTTCCTTAAACCAAACACGAGTCACCCATCCGAAATTTAACAGTAAGAGATCATAAAAACAACAGAGGGAGGTTGTCTGCCAAGGTCTTAAAGATTTGGGCTTGCTTCTTTCAGTGATGGGTTCAATGATTTGGCAAAGGGAAAGAGGGAGCATAGTGATGTGGCAAAGTTTTTTCTGACTGTTCCAGAATAAACTTTGTTAAGAAGGACCCAGGTTTTTGGTAGAGATGAGAGGTGTTAAAAATAGTAAATGCAGCAAGGCATCCCATGAGACCTGCATGTTGGTGATGCCATCGTCTTCTTGTGGGCAGGTGAAAAGAGAATTAGGTGCTTGATGTATGGGACCTGATTGGTAGCACTTTGCTTCTAGATATCTTTAACTTACATGTGCCAAGTTTTCAGCATGATTGTTAAGTACAATGTAGGGTAATGCAGATGTTTTTCCCAGGTATGCTGTCTGACTCTCTCTGTGGAAAGATGTGCTCTAATTAGTATAAAGGACTGAAAAAAGTAGGAAAGTTGTTTATGCCTGTGGGTCACAGAGGCTGATGGAGATGATTCATAGCCATGATGTTTCTACATCATCTTTCTTTGTCAGAACCCTCTCTGCTGCTTTGGGAAATGATTGCAGGCTCTCCTAGTATCTGGGCAAAAGCAAGCTGGGGGGAGTCAGCTTCACCCCGAATATCAGGGGACACTTTGCCCAGAGCAAACCAGGCAGGGAATTTTGAGGAATCACCTCACCTGTGTCCAACAGTGCCCCCCTCCATCCCTGTTTCTGGGGTTGGTGACCCTGCTTTCCATCCCATGCACATCTCTTTTCCACCTGGGGGGAGGGAGTGCTGGGACCAGGGGGGCTCCCTCCCTCTGGTCTGCCTGGGAGAGAGGGAGCTGCCAGCCCACAGTTTAGCAGTGTCTGGGGAGACCAAGCTCACCTGCTGTGCACTACAGAGGTGTCCTCTGAGTGTGCCTGGGAGGTGACAGTGCCCTTTCTTCGATGGAGACTGCGGATGACATTCCTTTACTTCTTTCTGTCTTGCCACAAGCCGTGGGAACACTCAGACAGTAGACAATGGACTGTAATATCTTTGAAAAACATTTATATCATATGGATGTATTTTGGCAAGCATTGGGTGAAGGAATTTAAGGCAATACATTATTTATCAAAAGTGTTAGCCTTAGGTAATGCACAAAAAAACCCCCATTTGTTCTTTATCTTCAGATCTATACCTTGGCATACGTAATTGAAAACATTTTTTCTTTGTAAAGTAAGGTTAATATTTTCCAGCTAGAAAGCACCTTTTATCTTGTAAGCTGCCAGATCTTTGTTCCAGCTGCATGCAAATGCCACCACTGTGAAAACAAAGAGTGGCAGGTGAAAAGTGGGTTAGGTCATCCCACAAAGTGCAAGAATGGGGAAGAAAAGTATTTTTAGTCAAAGACTGTGGGGCAGAACCCTTCTTTGTGGCAAAAAGCAGCGTGAGGTCTTTTCACGGCTGCATAAAGAAGTTTTACAATCTAGAAAAAAATAGTCTTTCACAAGGCCTGAACAGAGCAAATAAAATGAGTGATATTCAATTAACCCTACAGAAACAGGGGCTAAGGTTGATAATTTATCTGTACTTTCAAACTGCTGTTGACAAATTTCCATGTGAGATCCTATTCAAGGGAGACTGCAGTAGGCAGAGGAAAAAGCCTCAGAACTTGTCCAAAAAATGGAGGATAAACAACTGGAGTAAATTATCAGATTTTCCTCACACAAGAAATTGTGTGTATTCCTCGAGTGTTATCTAATGGGGCCGCTGTTGAAAAATCATTTAATAGTCCTTAACTACTCATTTGCATTAGAAAGTTCTAAATGAACGCAATTAGTTTAAGGGAGGAAGCAGGCAATAACTGAGCAGTCGGTGAAAATGTTTATGCGGTGCACAGAGGTCATTTGGGAAAGTAAATGTCTTGGCGTGTAAAATACCTCAATGCCGTTAAATACATCGGCTTCATTTCTGCATTGTGAGTGTTTTGTTTGGTTCTAGTTACCCTCCCTGGACTAAACAGAAGCCCATGAAGAGCAGTGGGAGAGAGTAAAATAAATTTTAGTTAAATGTGTAAGTGAAAAAAATAGAATTTATCAATTCAGAGAAAAGACAAAGTGGAGATACCACAGAAGTGGGCAAAATTTACCATTTCTCATAAAGCAGAAGAAAAGAATAGTTGCTAAAATCTAAAAGTGAGAAATTTTAAAGCCACTGTAAAACATACATCTCTCTCTAAATGTAAGCTACTGTTTGCCCATGGAACACTGCCTTTTGCACACATCTGAAGCTAAAGCTTTTATTCTTGTTGGTGTTAAACTTATGCCATGAGCAAGAGAGCACACTTAGGAAGAACTGCTGCGTAGAGGGGAAATCTTTTGTTTTGGGGCAGTTGAAGACGTTTCCTAAGAGAACAAATTATCCAACAAATACGTGCATTCCTTTCCTTTTCCTTCAAAACCTGGCCACAATAGGAGGCAGGCGAGTGTCCTGGATGCTGTGCAGGTGGGAAGGTGAACGTCAGTGCTTGCATTCCTGTATGCCCAGGGGATTTATCAGTGCAGTTTGAACCTGACATTTGAAGGAGTGGAGATATTTTGAAGTGGATGCTGAAAGTGTGGATTTATATCCTCTCTGTATTTTCAGTCACCCATTGTCTGTTTTATTTCCCCCGGGCTGTTAATTATATATAAAAATCAAAGTCTATGGGAGTGTCTAATACTTAAAGTGAAAGTCTAAGCCTTTCAGTGTCTGGGGGAAATTATTCTTTTCAGGCCTAACAAAGCTGGCAGAACTTCAGTTAAGGGAAGGGCAGAACAATTATGTGTTTCAACTATGTTTTATGTAATTTGTGCACTTTATGAAGTGCTTGTAGTATAATTATTTTATCCCTGAAAACTTGATAGGTGTTTTTCTAATGGGTTTTGAATTTAATTTGCATTTGAATTGCATTATTTTCTTTCAATAAATACATTGTTATTCCTTACTGAAATGTGAATTGGGGAATCACTTGAAACACAATACAGAAGTAGCTCTGCAGACCTCAGCAGACTGAAAAATAATTGAAGTGAAGTAAGGAATGTTAACAAGCTCAAATGTCATCATCTTCCAAAAACTGACATTTAGGCTGATCCACATTCTCTCTTTTCCTTTATGTGGAATACAAAAACACATACATTGTGGGGTAACTAAAAGCAATGTTTGGTGGAGTTGGTTAAGAAATAGTGGACATGTTATTTTGTATTAGCTCATGTATAACCACATCTGAGCCTGTTAAAAAAAGAGAAGTTTGTGTAGTGTAAAGATGTTGGGGGAAGGGATAATGAGTTCCTACTGAATACTAATTGCCATCGAGTTGTTCAGGGAGACTGTATGAGAATGGAGGATTTGTTATAAATTAGTCACTAGCTGTATTGTGTATTGCTGTGAGGTTAGACCAGAGCTGTAAAGGTGCCAGCTCTACAAAAACATTACAATTAGCTGTCTAACATGGTGACTTTGTGAAGGAGAAAACACTGTTCAGACTAAATATTATTGGAAAGAGAGCTCATCTAATGACAGTTTAATCTTTCTTTATAGTACTTAAGCTTAAAGCTCATTTCAGCTAGATAGATAGCAGTGAAAGACTTTGAGTGGGTTATCACTGCTTTTTCAGCTGCAACTTCACAAGGTCTGCCAAAGCTGTAAATTCTGAGAGAATTTACTCTGCAGCAATACAGGGTACAGGAGATTGATTAGTGCTTTTAGTTTAGTGCTTTAGCTTCTTTAATTCTAGCTCTTTGCCTCTCCTTAATCTGAGAGTTCTTGTAAACCCCACTTTTAACATCAAAACAAAGCTTTGAAAAACTTGCAATAGTTTGTTTACTTTTGGGACCTATTTTCTCTTTCCTTACTCAGTTCTTATTGTTTTCATTTACATCAAAATGGAAAGGTGAGTTAATGATTCATTGGCACACAGTGACCTTTCAAATAGCACTGGACCACGATGCAACAGCTCCACTTGAAGATCTCATACTTTAACCTCCCTGCTTCTGCCTTAATATTTGCAGCCTGATCTGTCTACATGCCGGGACGCCTGAAGAGAGCAAATATTTACAGCTTGTCCCTCCCCAGTGTTTAGTGGGCAATTTGATCCTTTTTTGCCCATTCCTTTATTTTACATCACTTAACTTGCTAAAGAGAACAACAAAGTGGGAATCTGCTCTCTTTTTATTTAACACAAAAATGGACTCTGACTCTGATTCACCTTTTAATTACTCTTGGCCTTCCTTACCTAAAATGAGGATTCGAAGAAGGGCATCCAGACCAGGTAGAAAAAGCTGTCTTCTTTTAAGTCAATCTTGCTTAATAGCTCTGCCTTCTTTTCATTGTCTGTTTCTGTGCAGGTGGCTGATGAACAACTTGCATGAAGTAGATTTTCTTTCTATCAGAAGTCTAGCACACTGTCAGTTATGCTTTTGTAGATAATGGTGTTGAAATTTGTTGAGAGAGAAGAAGTTTTCTCCAAATCATCCATTGTTCTTAAATTATTATTTTTAAAATTTTATTTATTTTTCCTATACTCACTTAGGGCTGCTTCTTCTGATTGCATGTGTAGCTCTCACTGAACAGCTCTGGGAGCTGCACGGCAGTGACTGCAGAAAGCTCTGCTGGATACAGTTGTTTTCATTTAAGGAG
The DNA here is from genome assembly GCA_023637945.1 of Phaethornis superciliosus. Classification (NCBI taxonomy): domain Eukaryota; kingdom Metazoa; phylum Chordata; class Aves; order Apodiformes; family Trochilidae; genus Phaethornis; species Phaethornis superciliosus. Next base: position 26,917,555 of record JAJQWJ010000004.1, read on the forward strand.
GATTTGTTAGTTCAAATATGTCTCAACAGCTAACAGGAATTTATTTTTTAAAAATTATGTACTAAAGTCCTACCAGAATGAGAAGAAAAATATTTTGCTTTCTTTAAAAAAAGTAAAAAAGGCTAATAAGTGGCTTTGCTGGCAGGGTCATTTACTGTCTTTGCACACATAGACACTGTTCTCCTTTGTGGGGAAGTCTTAGGAAAATAAGGATTATAAATTATAATATGATAAAGGAGTTTTTAAGGAGATTGAAAGGCACTGATCAGCAAGTTTATTGTTAGGAAGAATTGTCACTGAAAGCTTTAATGAGATAAATTTTAACTACATCTAAAACCAAAGAAATGTAGAGAAAGAATGGCAAAAATTTTAATTTGTGCTTATTTCCTCAAAATTGCTTTTTTATGTTTTAACAAGGGGAAAGGAAACAACAGAAGTATGATCCATCAGTGTCATTAAAGTCAATGAGCCAAGAGAATCATGTTTACACAGTGTGAGACTTTGACCTATTTTTAGGGTGAAAAGTGTGTACAGAATGCTCATTTTAATGTGCAGGACACTTTCTGAATATGGGGGGTTTTTTTGAGTTTCTGCATTGTGTATGGTTGCACATGCAATTTGCAAACAAGATGAAATAGGCTGCAAATTGCATGGTGCATGTACTTTCCATCTGTCATAAGGACATTTTATGTGTAAATGCTGTAGCTCTGCACCCATCCACCATGGCACTGCTGTTATTTATTTTACCTTTAGATAGCTTTCTTACTTTATTTTATTTTATTTTATTTTTTTCAAATACCTCACCTGTGGTGAATCACTGTGTACAGATCCAGTGTTTGCATTTTATAGTATTGCAACTTGTTTCCCATCCTTGTTAATAATACACCAACACATGTGGCTTGTGTGCACTGCTGACCACGGGTGTGTGGTTTTTGGAGCAAGAAGCTGCTCTTGCGTGCATGTGAATGTTTTAGTGGTAAATTCAACTGTTCACTTGTGTTTGGTGAATTGAAATCCTGGCTACCCACATGTAGAAGTGCCTGTAAAGGGATAGCAGGCTAATGATCTTTGTTCATGATTTTCCTTTTTTTTTGGTTGTACCTGAACATGGACAGTGGATCCTGACAGACAGGTGGGAGGCATATACCTGGCAGCTGCATTTTCCTCGTGGGAGTTCAGGGCTCAGCGAACAAGAGACCTATAGTTCTTGGTGGTACATGCCTCTGGATTCTTTTTCCCCAATTACGAATTTTGAAGTCATTGTTCTTTCACCCACCTGGGTGCTCCAGCTGAACTGGGCAATGAAATGTCAGCTTTCACTCCTTCCTCTCCAAACCAAGAGGTTGCTGGTTTCCTGGTCCCAGGTTGTTGCCCAGGGAGGGAGGGAAAATGGCTAGACTTCCAGTGGGAGAGTCTGAAGTGGAAAATTCCACCTCCCACTTTGCACCATCTCCATCAGTGTTTTCAGATTTTAAAATTCCTGTGTGTCCCATGGTCAGCGTTTGTCCCTGACTGGGGACATCTCAGGCTGGATGGTGCCCTCCTCCTCTGGATCTCCTAGGAGCCAGCAGGAGCCAAGCACAGGCTCTGCATCTTTGAGGCCATGAGTTGCAGACTTCCTCCCTCCTGCTGCGGCTGTGTGTTCATGGCATAATTAAGGGTTGGTTAAGCTCAACAGAGAATGTGAATATGGCTGTGTATTAGTGATTGGGCTGGGAGGGGCTCAAAGTTTCATTCCTTGCTGCAAGACTCCTAATGATATTTTGTTATTTAATGTGAAATGGCAAGTCACTTCTCCCCTTCTCTTGTGGTGCATAGTCCTACCTGTTTAGAGGCAGTGACTCTCAGAGCTTTTTTGAAGACTTCAACAGCCTTCAAGGGTGCTGAGAATGTCTGTTTTTGACAAGTCTGTCCTACTGTGCTGGGAGGTGGGAGTTATATGCTGCGTCCATTTAGGCAGTGGTGGGAACTGAAACCAATCATCCCTCATCTTGGGAAGTACTTTATGTATTGTGTTGTATAAAATGAGATACCAACTGATTTCTGTTTGTATATTTATTTGTATAGTAGGCAGGGTAGTCACTTTGCTTCAGGGATGGATGTCAGGCCTATGGATCCCATGTTGGAAATGGATGCTTTTTCACATCCCACATTAGGTGTCAGTGATTGACAAGTGCCTTCATCCTCAGTGTTTCTTAGTGGTTACTTTAGGACCACATCTAGGACATGATAGTATGATTTCTACCATCCAGGTGCTTGAGCCTCTCCATACAGTGTGTAGGAAACACAGTACTTCTTTTTCCACTTCAGAGATTTTTGAGAGTTAAATATTTGTCTTTATCACAACAGCACTTCAAAGCTTACCTTGATTTACCCTCTGGCTAATGTAGTTCTTATGTACTTGCTTATTTTGCTGTCATGAGTAGTTGCACTGTTTGAGTGGCACTTGAGCACCTGAGTTAGAGGTGCAGATCTCCCACTAAAACTGGCTGTATGGTCCACATCTAGAGATAATGTCACCTTAGTTGAAACCTCCCTTCACTGTGAATGTATGGGCTTGATTCTTCAAATCTGAGTTACTACTTCTAGATTTAGAGAAGTATTCCTGCAGTCCTGCATGACCCATGAACTTAGCAGTCTGCATTTTTTGCTGACATCATAGCTGTTACTTCCAGTTACGCATTAACTCCTGTTCAGATTGCTGGGGGTAACTGTGATGAGCTGATGATCTGCCTGAGAACTATTCATTGCATGTAGAAAAAGGAATTCCTACTTTCTTTCCTGGATTTTGACTTGGTTGTGCTTATGTATTTAACTTCTGTTTTTGCTGTGTACTCTTCATAGAGTTATCTAAGTTTTTATTTTTGTGAGAAAACAATCAGTGTTACGTTCTTACTGTTGTCTGACACTGGTCATTCAAGGCTATACATTTTCTTGCACCAACATAAAGTATGTTTTGAGTTATTACTGTGATGATCATATTTTTTTTTTTAAAGTTAAGTATTTTTATAAGCACTTGAGCCTAGTAAATAATGTAGTCTTTTCTGTGTAACTTTGACAACAACATTACAGAAAATGTAGAGGACTGATTCCTAGTTATTAATTGGTGAAGTTCTTTTATGTTATTCATGTTTGGAGAATATCCTTCCCAGCACTGTGGGAATATTTAATTCCCACATTTAAATAAAGCGTATGTCTGTCTTGACTTTTTACCAGGTGAATGGCAGAGAGCTGCAGACTATGCTAAAGGACACATACCTTGATTTTGTTCTGTATAATAAATTGCCATGGCACAATAAAGAGTGTTCGTCTCTGCCAGCAGGATAAAATTGGTGAGCTGTGCCTGGTGGTTTGTTTACGTACCAGAACCAGTTCTGGTGTGTTGTATTCATGTAATTTTTACCTTGCATTTTGCATTTGCACTTTCATTACTTTGCAAATGCATTTTATTGATATTCCTTATCTTTCAGGCAAGGCTGGCCTTGCTGCATGTTACTGCTGGTACCTAGTGCAGTGAGCCGTAGCTCACATATTCAACCTGCTGATGTGTCGAGCTGGAGGAAGGGCTGATGGTGGTCTCCCTGAGACTGAGATGACTTGAAGCCAGCCAGGCAGGCTGGAGGCAATTAATGAGGCAGTAGGAATGCAGTGTGTGATGTGGATGTTTGCAAGGGTTTTGTCACTCTTTAAACTGTGCAGGCCTGTCTGGTGGAAATAAGTTACTAGCACAGTCAATGTGTAATTAATAATGCTCTCCCCTGCATTCAGCAAAGTCTTTAAATATTTTTCTTGTTAGAAAATTAGTTTGATGTAGTCATGCCTTCATGCATGTTTGAACTGGGCGCTGGACTGTGAGCAAGGAGGGTACAGTGGGGTCTTATTGTAAGACGAAGACCAAAATAACCTTCCACTTTTGTCTGATCAATTGAAATATATTTATTTAGACATTTTACCTTCAACAACAGACTGACTGGAGCATATGCCAGAAAGAAGTATGAAATTCACCAGTGATAATCAATAAGGATTTACCTACTAAGAGTGCTGCAGATAATGTATTCTGATACACCTTCTCGTATTTGCTGCAGCTCTCCTCAAAAATTGCAACTTAGGTTGTTACTCTCTTACAGAAAGCTAAAATGTTGTAAACAAAGATGTGAAGTAATAGAAGGATCTGTTTGTTTATCACTGGGGACATGTAATTCTTTGGACAGCCCATTAGCTCTCTGTGGGTACCCCAGCAGAGGGGGGTTGTTGCTGAAGTCTCCTGTCTCCATAGGCTTGGATTTACCCTGTGATTTGTAAATCCCTAATGCCTGGCCTGGTTTTCAGGGGATGTGTTCAACCCTTGCAGCACAGCACTGGAGCTGAATAACTGCCTTGCCAGTTGTGCACAGTATATATATATATTTCTATACATGGGAGGGAGTGTGTGCTAGGGAAGGTAATAAGCACAGAAGAAGCCACAGAGAGCCTGACATTTTTTCCCTTCATGGTTGTTGGTTTAAGACCAGCTCTTGGAAAGTTTTACTTGCCACAAGAAAAGTACTGCCAGTTTTGCCAAATCATATTTCCATATGATTTTAGCTGTCGAAGTCTGATGCACTGCTGTAGAAAACAATGCTTTTATAATATTTATAGATAAAGGCTTTGGGATCTTGGCAGACATGAGAAAATGGTTTGCAATTTTAATAATTCTCTAGATGGCAGTTGCTAAAATCAGGTTAAGGTTCTTTCAGGAGGAAGAAGCAAAACAGGAAGTGTAAGAATGTTTTAATGATATAAGATCCTGCCAAACCTGGTAGGACTAGAAACCAAATAAATCATTGTGTGTCATTGCTAAATGGGAATTTCCAGTTTTCTCTAAGTGTAGAGCTTACTGCTACTGGATTTTATGAGATAGCATATTCAATAAAACCTGTGGGGTTGCATTGAAGTTTTGATACTGGTCTGGGATTTTCTACTTTTTTTTTCTCAAAGGAACCAAAAACTCAGACCTTGACTAGTATAGCTTTTAATCCAGTGCCATTTCTTCATTATAACTTTTCTTGCACTCTGATGGCCATAGGCATCTTTGATAGAGCTTTGAGCAACCTGATCTAGAGAAAGATATTTCAGCCCATAGCAGAGGGGTTGGACTAGGTGATCTTCAAAGTTCTCTTCTGACCCAGACCTTGCTGTATGAGTCTGTGATTTTCTGAAAGCAGTTATAGTTGCTTTAGGAGTATAGCATGGGAAAATTATTAGTGGTATCTTTTTTTTCCACTTGTGCAGGAAATAAGTTTCTGATGCAGACTAAGAAGGATTTTATTTTTTTTTTTTCTTTTCTTTTTGCATGCTTTTTAGTAACAGACAAACTAGAATTAAGCTTTTTGGGAGTTTTGATTTTGGATATTTTGCTGGGTATCAGACTTTGCTCTGTCACATCGCTGTTATGCTAATCTATCTCAGTTTAGTTCCAATGGCAATGCCTAACTTAAAGCACCATAAATAAGGAAAACTGCATTACAATTGTGATTATTATTCTTTAGGCTGTTTTCGTGGAATTTAGAACAAGATAATATGAGGCTCTTCATACTTATGTGGAGCTGTAAGAGAACTGGGCCTGCAGAACAGACTAGCACTGTAGCACTTGGTTAGCTCTTCTGTCGCTCAAAGCTGTAAATAGCCCATACTTTTTCTAACACTGCAGTCATGGATACACTATTGAAAACTGAATTCTGAATTTCTCTTAATGATTTCTGATGAAACGAGTAATTTCTCATTTCATTACTGCAAGTAGTCTTCATCCCAAACGTCTTGTTCATGGGTCAAATCTTGGTTGGTTGCTATCTCCTTGTGAAGGCACTATCTGTGGTGTTTTGTTTATATCTCTTGTACAATTTTGTTTCTGTTTTCTGTTTCAAGAACAATAATCTCCTTTATGAACAGTAATCTGCTTTATTGTTTTAAGATTAGTATTTATGCTGCTTCCAGTGGGTAGCATAGTCATTATTTCACTGCAATTGAACAGTATTGCATTCATATAATGTATCAGATGTTAGGTATTTCATGTGTAAACCAGAATCATGCATATTTCATCCCAGCACATAAATCTTGTTCTGTGTACTTCTGTAACCACAGATCTCTACAGTAGAGTTTCTAGCTTAGGTGGAAAATTGAAGGTTTTTACTCACCAGGGTAAAGAAACATTTCTTTTTAAGTTACATGAATTACTCTGTGGTATCTTGTAGAGTTTTGTCAGCTATAGACTTCTTGGAACATATGCCAAGTGTTAGGCCTGACAAATACTACTACAATTGTAATGTTTAAAGCTTTATGTTTTACCATTTTTGTTGTATTATATATACTTGAGGAGAAAATGGTTTGAGATTTAATTGTATATTTTCCATAATTTCTTTTTTCCAGAACAGAGACACTCTACCCTTGATATTCTCAGGAAACTCAAGGCTTCACCTACCTTATTTGCTGCACCCAAACTTTCTGCCATGCTGAGTGAAAGTGATGAAATCTATGCAAACTGTATGGTAGTAGACCAAGTAAGCATATGTTTGAACTTCTGGCAATTTTTTCATCATCTTCTGTTTAAGTAACTTATTTTTGTGATAGTAAAGTCTTCTGAATCTGTTAGCAGTAGCATGTGGCCCATTAGTAAAGCTCTGAAATACAAACAGTAATGTCTTACTCTTGTCAACTGTGTTTTGTAACCCGTTTATGAAGTCCCTGTTTAACAGATTCAGTTGATGATGGGAATTATATGATAGATGGAAGTGATTTATTTATTTGTAACGTGCTGTGGGCTCTCCCTGGGGTGAAATTTGGAGTACAGGACAATGAGATCATAATGTTAGACAAAGTGTTCCCTGAAACACTTCTGCTGCTGCGTTCACTGTAGATTCAGTTGTTTATGATGGCTGAGATAGAAGTTTCAGTCAGAGGCCAGTGTGTTTGAAATGCACCTAATGCACCAAGAGGGATGAAGTGATGACCTAGGAGTGAGCAGCTGTCGGAGAGCTATATATGCAATCTGGGAGCCCTTATGCAAGTTGGAAAGACAGACCTGCAGAAGTGACACCCAATTACAGATGCAGACTGTATACCTGAACATATTGCTGGGGATACTTTGGCTTGGATTCCTAACCCATGCTCAGTACATAGCCACATTCAACTTTGTTAAATTGCTGATTGATGCTAAACTCCTTTAAGTGCCACACAGGAGGAAGTGGGGCAGCTGCTGGAGAAGGTCCCTCTGGTGTTGAGGGGAAACTGGCCAGGCTGGAATAACTTTGAAGGGAGGAACAGCTGTGTAAGTCATAGGAGAAGCATGTTACTTTCTTCTGTCTCATCTGCACAATGCAGTAGTACTTGCAGACTTGCATACTATCTTTGAATGAAGATAGGGGCTCCTGAAAAAATTCCATCGGTTCTGTCTTTTACTAGAAGAGATGTTATTACAATAGGGATGAAAACACATATTAAGTGAAGCAGGCGGGAAGAAAGTCAGCAATCTGAAAGACCAGGACTTTGGAATTGCCAGCAATACTTCCTTTCTTCCTGTTTTTATGCAGGTGCTTTTTGGAGGTTGTTTTCAGTGGCTGTGTGACTTTTCAGTGTTATTCAGTGTCTGAGTCTTTCAAGTACACTATCCTAGAAATACAAAACCATTTCATAGCAGGGCCTGCTACAGGCCACCCAGCCAGGCTGACCAAGTGGATGAGGCCCTCTTGAGACAATAGAAGCTGCTTCACACTCACAAGCCATGGTCCTCATGGGGGACTTTAATCAACCTGTCATCTGCTGGAGAGACAACATAGCAAAACACCAGCATTCCAGGAAGCTCCTTGAGTGCATTGTTGACAACTTCCTCCTCCAAATGGTAGAGGAAACAACCAGAAAAGGTGCTTTGCTGGACTTGTTCTCACCAACAGAGACGGGATGGTGAGCGGTGTAGAACTGAACTCAATGGGAGACTAGACTGCAGTGACTGTGCCACTGTAGAATTCAAGATCCTTTGGGCAGTGAGAAAAGTGCTAAGTAAGCTGACAGCACTTGACTTTAAAAAGGCAGACTTTAGTCTTTTCAAGGATCTGCTTGGTAGGGTAGAATTGAAATAAGCCTTGGATGGGAAGGGAGCCCAGGAAGGCTGGTCTGTATTCAAGGAACACTTCCTGCATGCCCACGACCACTGTGTCCCACTGAAAAGCAAGGCAGGCAGGAATGCCAGGAGGTCAGCGTGGATATGCAAACAACTCCTGGACACACTTTGGTGTAAAAGCAAAGCTTATAGAGGATGGAAGCAAGGACAGATACCCTGAGAGAATTACAGAGAAGCCGTCAGAGAAGCAAGAGATCAGGTTAGGAAAGAAACATCACAGAGAGAATTGGGTCTGGCAAGGGAGGTTAAAGGCAACAAGAAAAGTTTCAGTAGATATGTCAATGATAAGAGGTAGATTAAGGAAAACGTAGGCCCACTCCAGAATGAAGCAGGAGAGCTGGTCATCCAAGATGTAGAGAAGACCAAGGTACTCAATGACTACTTTGCCTTCAGTCTTCACTGTCAAAGACTCAGATCACAATCTCTTATGCTACAGAAGCCTGAAGGCTCAGCTAAGGCATGAGGATAACCAAGGGGTGATTGGTGACAGCCAACACAGCTTCACTAAGGGCAAGTCCTGACTAATTTGGTGGCCTTATTTAGGATGGGGTCACAGCCTCAGTGGGCAAAGTCAGAGAAACAGACGTTTTCTATTTGAACCTGTGCAAAGCATTTGATCCTGTTCCACATGACATTCTGGTCTCTAAATTTGAACATTAGTGATTCATGGATGGACCACTCATTGGATACAGAACTGGCCCAATGGTTGCACTTAAAGTTGATCAGTGTCTCAGTGTCCAACTAGAGATGTGTGCTAAGTGGTGTTCCTCAAGGGTTGGTACTTGTACCGGTGCTGTTTAACATCTTTGTCAGTGACATGGACAGTGGAATTGAATGCACTGTCCTCAGCAGGTTTGTTGGTGACACCAAACTGTTTTGGGCCCCAGGCCATAGTATCACAAATCCAGGCTGATACAAACACAGACCCACCGTCAGTAAGGAAGGATTCGTATGCAAATTCTTACAGGAGCTTGACCAATGAACCAAGATTCCATCCACCTAAAGGTGTTGAGAGAATTGACTCATGTCATTGTAAGGCTACTCTCCATAATCTTTAAGAAGTCATGGACACTGGGGGAAGTCACAGATGACTGGAAGAAGGATAGTGTCATCCTGCATCTAACAAGAAGGGTGCAAAGAAGCGCCCAGGTAATTCTAGGCCCATCAGTCTAACTTCAGTCTCTGGGAAAGTTATGAAATTAATCCTCCTGGGGACTGTCATAAGTCAAATGAAGCATGTGACCGGGGAAAGACAGCACAGACTCAACAGGGCAAATCACTCTTGACAAACCTGATTGCCTTATATGACAAAGTAACCTGCTGAGTTGATACAGGGCAAGTGGTGGACATAATCTACCTGGCTTTAGATAATCTATCGAAGGCTTTAGATATGGTGTCCCATAGCCTCCCTCCTACAGAAATGGCTGCATTATGGTCTAGGCAAGTGGTCTTGTGTGATGCTGGGGGAGCTGGTTGACAGTAGTAGTAGTGGTGTTAAATAGTGCCTTTTCAAACTTGCAACTTGCACAAGTGGGGTCTCCCAGGGCTCAGTATTAGACCTAACACTACTTAGTAGCTTTGTAAGTGATCTGCATGTTGGGGTCCAATTGTACCTTGATGAATTTTGCAGATGGCATCAAGTTGTGTGGGGAAGTAGACACTACAGAAGGGTGAGCCACCCTCCTGGAAGACCTGGATAGGCTGAAAAATGGGCTAACAAGAACCTTATGAAGTTTAGTGTGGGCAAGTGTAAGGTCTTGCACCTTGGAAAACACAACACAGGAGTGCAGAACAGACTGGGATCAGCCTGGATGGAGAGGTATCTGGGGGTCTTAGTGGCCAGCAAATATGAGTTAATGATGTGCTGCAGCAGCAAAGAAAACCAACAGGATGCTGGGTTGTATCAACAAGGGCATCACCAGCAAAGATAAAGTCATCATCCCACTCTACTCAGTGCTTGTCAGGTCATGCTTGGAATACTGTATTCAGTTCTTGTCCCTACTATACAAAAAAAGATGTGGACAGGCTGGAGAGAGAACAGAGAACAATGATGATCAGAGGACTTGACAGCCTGCCATACAAGGAAAGGCTGAAAGAACTGAGTTTGTTCAGCCTGGAGAAAAAAAGGCTTCAGGGTGACCTTATTGCAATGTTCCACTACTTAAAGATAAAGAAGAGATGGAGACACTTTTTACAAGGACTCACATGGAAAAGATGAGGTGTAATGAGTACAAGTTATTCTGGAGAAATCCCAATTGGACACCAGAATAAAATTTTTCAATATGAGAACAGTTGGTTGTTGAAATATTCTCCCCAGGGAGGTGATGGATTCCCAAGAGTGGACACTTTTAAGATTTAGCTTGACAAGCTGCTGGGCCATCTTATCTAAACCATGTTCCTACCATGAAAGGTTGGACCAGATGATCCCTGAGGTGCTTTCCAACCTGGCAGTCTGTGATTCTATGATAAATAGATGACAGTAGCATCTAATTAAGAGACTGACAATAAGATGTACTTTAGTATCTTCTGCAGAGTCAACAGGAGAATTTAATCTCAGTTGCATAAAGAATTGTTGTCAGGGTCTAAATCCTAATCTCTGTACTTGAGAAAAAATAAATCCCAACTCTGTTTGTCTTTGTGAAAGAGGAGTGCTTTGGCTCTGTAATTGCTTGATGTCAAAAACAAAGATTCCTTTTCTTTCCTCCAGAGGAGAACCTCTGTTCCAGGTCATGTGTATTTATCTCAAAGCTTATAAAATTGCTGCTGGAAAATTAAGAGTGCATGATATGTAGGCTGATTTTTCTCAATTAAATTGTACAATGTTTAAATTCTCATTTGTATGTCTCCAACACTAATGTATTATGCATATCTTTTTCTTTGACAGAAGGACATGTTTTAATAAAATCTGTAAATATATGAACTGATACAGTTAAGAAAACACACAAGTATGAGTGAGAAATCAATTTGACTTGAGAATACCAATTAATTGCTACTTTAATTATGGAAAAGGTAATGCAAGGTCTAGAATCTCTTAGCCATTTATCTTGCCTTCAATTCTTATGCTGTAAAAAATGTGAGGGAAAAGGCAAGATATAATCATAAATACAATGGCAAACTATTCTGATCCCTGTTCCCTGACAATGCATGTTGTTACTGCCTTTTACCAGAATTCATTTTTACTTAGCAGGCTGGAGATTTAAAGACAAGCAATGTTCATGAAGATGGTGTCAGCAGTGAAATACGTTTGAATTCCACTAACTCAGTCCTGATGGCTAAGAGCTCTTCATCTCTCTCCCTTGAGGAAAATGACCAGTATATATATGTTCCAAATGAAGGAAATGAAATGCCAGTGACAAGTGGAGAAACTGCAGGTTCAAGAAGTACTGTTTCATCTTCAGATCCATATGGAGCAGATTCGTATCTTCCGTTCAGTATCCATGGATTCATTAAGGATCGGAGCCAAATTTATGCTGACATGAAAAGAAGAAGGTATGGAATTTACTTGATTGTATGGCCAGAATGAGAATTATTTATGCTAAACTTTTATTTCAAAAGGTGAACCCAAATCTGGTGTAATAAATATTACTGATATAAAATCAGTGTTTTCAGTCACTGATATTTAAATTGTCCTAATGATTTGCTCTCATAAAATAGTTATGAAGACATTGTTAAAAAATAAAAGATGTCCTCTAGGACAAGTAATTTTTTATTCAAATCCATGCCTGTGTACCTTTTTTCTTGCACATTTTTAATAAGAATCAGCTCTTCACTGTAAGAGTTTCCATTGTGCCATTTTTGTCATAAATCAGAATTTCATCTTAGTTTTCCTCAGTTATATTTTCCATTAAGAAAACAGTACAAAATCTGTTGAACTCTTTTCATTTCTTGCAGTGGCCTGAGGGACCTACTTATTTCTGTTTGGTTTTTTTCTTTTTTCCTTGAAAGGCATACAGCTTGTATTTCTGATAGGTTTTGACATTTTGCTACTCTTTTGCTGGTACACAAGTTCTGCTGCCAGCAGAACCATTTGTCTGAGAACCCTCCTCTAGATCCTCCTCTAGGTTGTGCTGGGAATTGGTTGGCTTCAGGAATGTAGAGAGCTTCGAAGACAAAACTATAATTTTTTGTTTTAACCATTAGAAGACTTCCATGATAAAAAGATTTTATTGCTTTTCTGGATTAAAGAGAGACAAGATCAATTCTTTCTTGTACAAGAAGAAATTAGAATCTGTCTCCCACCTTTCAAGGGTGGACTATTTAGAGGTAGGGCATAATTTGTGAAAAGAGTTATGAAGCAGTAGTGTCTATTGTTGACTGAAGTGGGCAATAGCATTTTTTCTACTTTAATTTTGATTTTCTATGCAACTGTGAAGTCCACCTAGAAGGAATTTTATCTTAACACATGAGGCATCACATGTCAGATGAAGAGTTGTACTTTCCCAAACCTTCTCTTTTTGCTAGCTATGGGGATATCACATAAGTTACTCTAAATTTAGATTACTAAATTTAGATTAGTACTGCTTTAGATTTACTCTAAATTTAGATAACCCTAAATAATATGTCTTAAATAATTTCCCTCTCCTATGCATTTTTTAGATATTCCTACCTTTTTAAACACTTAGGTCCCGTATCTGCAATAATCTTTAAGAGCTTACATGAATTTTTAGAGATACATGATTGACCTAATATGGCAACTGTAAGTGATCCAAATATCACACATAAAATTAGACTAGCATTATGTGATTCCAGCAGCATCTCCTTTGAAGTGTACTTACAGCTTTTTATGTCAGAAAACGTACCCAGGTAAGTTCCCTCCAGTAAGATGTGTATGCTTGTCTGTTGACATAGACATATATTGCTTTTCCAATTTTAAAATGTGACAGTATCTGATAATGCAGTTCTAATTTCTGAAATGTCTCATGAGCTGTTACTAGGAAACATTGCTAAAGACGGTCTCCGGAAATGTAATAAGGAAGCAGCTTTGTACAGTACCAGCAGATTTACCCTTCCACAAAGTGAGTTGTGGTATGTGAAGGAATTGTTATGCTATTATTCCTGGTGGGAACTCTGACTATTTAGAAATTCCACACATAGTTTGAAGTTTTATGTTGTAAGGCTGGAATGTTACTGTAAGCAGTCAACCATTCCTTCCAGTCACTCTGAGGAAGAGACCATGAACTTCCTCTTGCAGCTAATGGGACCCATTCTGGGAAACCTTGGTACTGCTGGGAAACCTTACTGCACTCTCCTGCTGAGAAACCTTCACCAATCAAATAGTCTGTAGGTATATGAAATATAGTTATAGCTAGAGATTTTTCAGTCTGCTTATAGTACTCTGTGTTTTTAAGTTTTTGTCTTTTGAAATGAATCTCATTCATAAACTGTCTCAGATACTCCTTCATTTCTGTTTTTAATTTTTGCTTCCATCCTCCACTAAGTCACAGCGGTAGAAAAGATGTCTGTGAATACTCACATCATATCTTTCAAATGCACACATGCACAGAATATCCATGTATACCTACATATCTTAACACTGAAATTGAGATAATTGCCCTTATTATTATCTATATAGGCAGTTATGTACCTGGAGCAAAAAATCTCATTTTAATGGACATCCTGAACATGGATCTGAAAATCATCCTCCAGAGGTGGCTGGCTGTGTTGGGAGTCTGCATGGTCCTAGGCCATGCAAGCATCTGTACTGAAGACCTACAAGGTTGAGTCAGATGAGTCCTGTACATAGTGACTAAGTAGCCTGACCTCTCAGGTGATTGCAGTCCTGAGAAGGGAACTCAGAGTGTGATTTAACTGAGATAATCATGGTGGTTTGGGTTGATGTTTATGAGAGTAAACAGAAACATCTTTGCTCTTTGCATTAAGGTTGCGATGGATGGCTACTAGAATTCACGGTAACTAAAAACCTTCTTTTCTGCTTCAGTTCAAGTCTTGATGACCTTGAAGTAGAAGACAGAAGTGGAGGTGCTTTGGACAGATCCCATGTTCACTATCCTCCTTTCAGCTCTTCAGGGATCATGGCTTGTAGCAGAGATGAATTTGACTTCCCTAACAGCCCGCAGCCCAAGGTATTTGAAACTAACTTGGTTTGCATTGTTTTCCTTTTAAGTAAGTCCCTGAAACTATGTGAGAAGCGTCTGAAGGGGAAAATGAGATCTCAGCTGGCATTGCTAGTTCCTATGGAGAGCAGCACACACATGGCTGTGGAACCAGAGCTCTCTTGTTGTGGCTGGTCTCAACAGCAGACATGGAAATGGTCCATTGGAGATTTGCTTCAGCTTTGAAAAAGCATCATTTATCAGAAGCATTTCAAAGAAAATATCTCAGATTCAGTGAATCAGCATTTTCTAGCCAAAATACAGTGAGGAAGAGTTTAACCAGCTGTAGTTACACCACAGGTTTATGACCCTCTAAAGTATAAAATCATCCTGCTACCTGTTTTAAAACAATTCCTAGACTCAAGGAAATTCAGTTAGGTTTTGTGCATTGACCAGTGCAGATGTCTCCTCTTTATTATGGTTTTCAAAAGTATCCTGACTACATTAATTTTCACAGGACCATGGTATCATGTTTAAGATCTTCAGACACACACATAGTTATTTTTTGTTCATAGGGATTTTTTAGTTTTTTATTAGACAGACCTCTTGCCACTGTGTGGCTTTATCTGACTTTCAGCAAATGATTACATGAAGGGAGAAAGTCCAGAACAAACAATAAATTGTTAGGGCTGCTTTTCAAAACAACAAGGTAAGCAGTTTAGGACTAAACTCTGTTGACATTTAAATGGTGTCTCAAAAATCAGAGGGGTTCTTCTCAAGCCTTGTCACTGACATATTTGGGGGTTGCAAGGTCTCCACCCAAGAAAAAAACTGCAGTGAGAAAAGGGAAGAAGGTTAACACCTTTCTATGGAAGTTCTGATATCAGTTCACTACCAACTCATGGCATTAGACTCCACTAAATGTTCCTGAGGTATTAAAGTAGTATGATTAATTGCTCCCTTGGTAAAAGAAAATAGCTTGGTCATCAGATACAATGGCCAATAACACTGTTGCTTGCCATCAAACTGGAAAAGAAAGTAAGCAAACATGCACCCACAGACTATGTCCTGTAACATACAAAAATTTATAATGGTGAAAATATGACAGACTTCTTAAGAATTCAAGTGAAATGTACTTCAGCATAAAGCTTTAATGAAAACAAAAAAAACATATGTGTGTGGTCAACCATTCTTCTTTCAGAAGTTCTGTTGCTGATCTTTTTTGTTTCTGGTGCATTTTAAAATAACAGAAGTTTAATCTGCTGCAATTTTTTGTAGGAATGCACAGTGTCTGGGATTCGATCACGTTCCTATTCCTGCTCCTCACCCAAAGGTTTATTAGGAAGACCTCGTATTCCTCAGGACTTTGCAGCTGGAGATTTAAATGAAGGTCAGTGCTCTGGATTTGCCCCTTATCCATGCCTGCCTGCTTCATGCCCAGTGCTGACAGCTTTACTCAGACCTGTCCTGTACACAGACCTCTCCAAGGCACATGGTTTGGTTGTCTTTGAGTGACCCTGCCATCTTCCTTCACTCTTCTCAGATTTACTGCCCCATCATGCCCTACCCTGCTACATCAGCTGGTCCTCAGGAGGACACGCAAACCGGGAGAGCATTACTCAGAAACAGGAACACAGACAAGGGCAGTAACCTGCCTTTTGGAAGTTCCTTATCCCAGCCTTCCACTGAATGTCTGGCAAGCACCTCAAGGAAGCTCAGGATGACACAGAAGAGGTGTCAAACAGGGCAGGTGGCCCCAGCTTCCTGGAGATCCTAGGGATCTTCCTGTAGATCCTAGGGAGTCTCTGAAACATGAATGAGCTATTGTTATCTCCACAGTGTGAGGAGCAAAACCCATCCTGTCCATCAAGTGAAGTCAGACAAATCAATGCAAGAAACTTGTAATTTTTCACAAATTGTGTCTGATGTACTTTATTTCTGAACACATGGTTTTGTGTTTAGAAGACAACACTTTTTGCAATGTGATCAGGGGTTTTTATTTGAAAACCACGCAAAACTCAAATTGCATATACTGTACTTTTCATATAGATTACCTAACTTAAAAAACACTTGCATTTCCGGAAACTTGGTCTCCTGTCCTTATAGCCCTTTCCACTGCCCTACTTCCAGCTTGTTTCTCCCTCCAGAATACTTTAGCTTTCCATTAGTCCCGAGTGAGAGGCAGGACATCTGAGTTAAAGTGAACCAGAGGGGATGGACACCCAGAGAAGTTGTGGATGCCCCCTCACTGGAGGAGTTCAAGGGCAGGTTGGATGGGTCTCTCTTGCAGCCTGGTCTAGTGAAAGATGTCCCTGCCCATGAGAGGAGGTTTGGACTACATGAGCTTTAAAAGCTCCAAAGCTCCTTCCAACCCAAACCATGCTATGATTCTGTGACATTGAAAGTAAAAACACACAAAAACTGTAGGAATAATTACTGTTAACTTTGAAACTAATTAACAAAATCAAAAACTGTTGGGAAGGTGAGGTAAGAGAAGGCTGACAGGCAGACACAGTGACTGCAAGCATCTTTTTACCCTATCAAACTGTGTTAAGCAGTGAAGCAAATAACTTGTTTTTCATTGCTCAAATTGGTGTAAGAGCCTGGGCTATATTTTTACCTATCACTAAATGCTTTTGTAGCCATTTGTATCCAACACATCAGGTCAGAAGCCTTCAGCAAAGCACAGCAGAAGAGGGAAGTGTCACAGAAGTAGTGCATGGCTGATCATGAAAGCCCTGTGGTGTGTGCTTAAAGTTAGAAAGAGAATTCCTTTGATCTTGCAGCTAAGGGACCGTTGGTGTCACAGCCCATTAATCCTCATCCAGACAACATTACAAACTCTGACCTGATCTGGGCTTGGGTCTGTGTCTTATTTATTCTCCTTTCTTCTGGTACAGTCAGTGCTGGGCCCTTCTGTGTCCAGTGGAGAAGGTGGAAATGCTTTCCTGTCCATACTATGGAAACAGGCTGTTCTGCAGCTGGCACCACAGATGCAGTAGGCTGCTGGGAGAGAGGATGGTGGCCTGCTGAGGATCCTGCTGGTGCTTCCTTGCCACCTCCTTCCTCTTCACTTCTTTGCTAGCATTTTGCAAGGATGAGAGCATTGAACAGAGTGTTTGGCACCTGACAGTGGGTATTACTGCTGTGGGGCAAACACAGCTGTGCTTGCTTTGTGCAGTCATATCTGTGTATGGGACTGAACCAAGAGGTTGGTCCAAGCACCTAGGTCTGATAGTTCAGCCAGATCTCTGTGGGGTGTAGTGGGATTGTGTCTGGGTCTTTGTAGGTGTCTGCATGCTAAAAACCTGTCTCTTTTCTACTGCCCTCATCTTCCAGCACTTTGAACATCTTGCTTCAGGCTTAATTATGCAGGGGGGGACATGCAGGTGACCTTGTAAGTTGCATTGAAAAAAAAGACAACACAGATGAATGCAGGATGGCAACAGGACAAAAGTATGAAAGAAGAAAGTATGAAAAAAAAAATCAAAGTCACCATCCATTTCTGATGGAAGCTTTTCAGTATGCTCAGGTCTAAAACAACGACCGGCTTTTATTCAAGAAGGTACCAAGCTATAACAGAAAAGAATTTGTCCCTGCTCTGCAGATCATGTACTCATAAACAGAGGCTGAGACTTCAGGCTCTTTCATTCTGTAGATCAGTGTTTCTGCTCCACCCTTGTAATAAGTACCTCAGTGCCAGCACCTCTGCGCTATTATATAAGAGGCTGTCTTCATCTCTCATGGACACATGGCCATTGTTTCTTCCAGAAGCATCCTGTGGCACCAGGCTGTGCCTGGTAACTGACTGAAATGCTCACTTTTAGTCTTGCTCCTTCTTTGGTGAGCATTCTAGCTCTCACCAACCTGAAGACTATGTTTGTCTGAAGACATTCTGATTCAGTGAAGAGTGTTCCAATTTGTATCTAACTTCAAGGAAAGGCATAACCTGCCTGATGCTTTGACTTTAGCAAATATATAAGTGTTTGCAAAAAGTCTCTGCAAAATGGACTTTCTTCTAATTTAGATATGGTAGAAAAGTGTCTGTTGTGGCATTTTTTTCCTTCCAAAATAACCCAACTGAGTAATTTATCTTTTATTTTTCTTTTTAAACAGTTTATTGAAAAGTATCTCCCTGAGTCCTCTCTACTTTTTCTCGGATGTAAACTTGTAACGCTGTACACATCCTGTGCAGTACATACATGAGTAATATTTGTCTTTATGTGGAGGGGTTTAAATTTTTCCATCTTACAGGTAAAGCTGCATAATACAGGTAATTGCGAATGTTAAAAGAATGTAATTAAGACGTTGTACAACAAATTTTCTGAAAAGCAAAATGAAGTGTGAATCATCCAAGTGTGCCTTTTTCAGAAAAACAAAAAAAAATTTTTGTTGGCATTCTTAAAAAGGCTGTTTGCAGAAACTAACATTCACTGATACCCGTCTCAGCTCTGACAAATTCTGTCATCTGGGCAGTGGTTGTACCCCGAGCAGAGCTGCTTCTAATGTATGGTGGTTTTTTGTTAATTTTTGGATTATATTGCAAGCTCTTAATGTCAAGGTTATGGCCTGGTGGAGGCCATGCATTTCAAATAAACCTGATGACCTTGCAGCTGGAGTGCCTGGTAACTGTTTATGTCTTGCAGAGAGAGCCTACAGTCTGCCTGATCAGTCCCGGGAGAAAAGGTATGGGTTCCTACGTCTCCTCTGGGTGTGGGTCCTTTGGAGGCCTGGTGTGGATCTGTGCAGGAATGCCACCTAGGGAGCAGATCACGGAAGAGGTCTCGGTGCTCCTGGCAGCAGGGTGCTCATCAGCAGGACCTGGGGCTGCTGCCTGCCCAGGGCATCGCTCTGCCCATGCTTAAACCATGAGCTGAGCTCTGCCCGGCTCCCTTGCTGCAGGACGCACCGCGCACGTCCTGCAGCAGGGATGTGCCATGAGCCATAGTGCCATGACCTATAGGGATGTGCTGTGAGCCATAGGGATGTGCCTTGAGCCGTAAGGATGTGGTTCTGTCTGCTGGAGGAACATTCAGAACACCGTACTGTAACAAGTGAGGGGGCTTCTCATACCAACCATGGTCTCTGAAAGTGTGTAACACATCGCACATTCAGAGCACTCCAGGGGCTTCTGTTTATTCCTTTCTGTAAAGAAGGATTGCAGTTGTTTGTTTGTTTGTTTGTTTTTTATAATATCAGCTAAAGCCACATTAAAACAAGCAGTTGTAACTCAATGCAAATGCTATGCATATTCTGAACTCTTCCAAGGGACTCTTCCCAGCAGAGTGTTTTGGGTTTTTTTTTCACCGATCTCTGTTTCAGGATTCAGGAAGAGGAATGGAATAAATACATTGTACCTTCAAAAAACGAGCCTGAAAAATGTAAAGTGAGTCGTACTTTAAGCTTTCTAATGAACAGAATGACCAGCACACGGAATAAGTGCAAGGTAATTTGGGTTTCATGTCTATATGATTACTTATAATTATACCATTGTAATTAAATGAATTATAGATGACAATCTAAATTTTTATGTAAGGATAAGTTGTTGTTATTACAAAACCACATAAGTAATAGGAAGGGAATTTATTTTTTAATTTTCAAGCATATACAGGATGCCCTGAAATGGCCTTCATAGTTTAGAAAAACTGCTTTCCTTTTAAACATCAGCATTACCTGGACAATATAAACTATTTCACTTGCCATTTTTAATGTTACTTATAATCTCATTTGATGATTCAGTCAATGTTTAAATGTATGAATTGCCTTTTCTTTGTTAAATAAAATGAAGAAATAGGGACCTGTTCTTGCCATTTATGTCAATAATTAATTGACTTCTACACTGGCATGCAGTCAGTTGAATTTGCCTTATTTGAAGTTAATGGGACTTACTGGTTGAATAAGCCCTGCTTAGTGCTAAAGAGTTGCAGATTTGAGGCTTGCACAAATATGTGCTGTGGAAGGTAGATTAGAACAATTGTGGTTTAATTTTTGAGGCATCTGAAATGTAGATTAATGGCATCAATTAACAGCTTGAGAGATAGATTTGTCCTACAGGATCTTTCTAACTGGCCTTTCAGCAGTTTTGCAGGCTTTCCAGTATGCCCTCTTGTGCCCCAGGGTATCCTAACATACGTGGATATGGAGCTGGTTGACTGAGGTTGTATCTGCAAGAGTGGCAGAACTGGCTCTGAACATGTATGTCTGGTCCAGCAGACCAAACATCACATGTATTAGCCTGTGTTTATGTGGTCTTCTAAAGAATAACTACCATAGCTGCTTGGAAAAATCTAAGCTTACGCCAACATAAGTACTGTAAAAAATAGAATTAATGAAATTGATTAACAGTAATTAAAAATTAGTTATTTCTGATGTGTTCTAAGATCTAGAGACAAGTTGTCTAAATTTACATAACTACGGCTTTTACTGCAGAGGCACAACTTTATGTGTATGCCCCAGGGAGATGTAGGTGTTGGTATCCGTGTATGCAGTGAGTCAATAACACTTCTTTAATTTTATTTCTAGCCCTTCCCTGTTTACATCTTCGTAATGGTATTTCTGCCAGACTTCCTTGATAATGCTTGCTGTCTTAGCTACCACTGAGAGAAATGCCTGCATCATTTTAGGACTTCAGCAGTTTTGGATGTAAAGATACAATATACTGTCACAAGTCTTCCAGAACAGGGGATAAACACTTTAGAATAACTTGTTACTAAATAGGAATGATCTGGTGTTTTTAAGATCTAATCACATTATCTTCTTTTCTTATGTCCCCGTTTTTGGCCTCTTTTCATGTCTCTGCTGTTGGGGATGAAGACAAAAAATAAAGATACCAAAGATAAAGAGAAAATGAACAGGCACAATTTTACAAATGGGACCTTCTCTGGAGTTATCCCATGTATGGCTTGTGAAAAGGCCCTCCTCGGAAAGGAGTCATTGCAGTGCTCTCGTGAGTAGTTGCCCACTTTCATACGTGAATTTTCAGGGCTCCAAATCCCATTTTGAGATGGTGGTCCAGTGTTTTGTTTCTAAAAGAAACCTTAACTATATTTGTATCAACTTCCTTTGTATACCAACCTGAGACTGGCAAGGGAGAGGAAGGAGGAATGGCAGGTGATAGCTTCAGAAAGGACCATGGTGCCTTCTAGCCCCAGCACATTAGGCAAAAAACATTTCCTGTCCATGGGCTGTCACAAAAAAACATCCATGGGGCTACTTTAAGTAAGTGGACCTGGAGGGGGGAAAAAGAGTATATTACTTATGATATTACTTCAGAGTAACATTTTCTGCAGGCTAGGGACCCTGTTTGGAGCCAGGCTTTGAAATGTGCCTTCTCTTTCAGATTGCAACATGATTGTGCATAAGAACTGCAAGGAATGTGCTCCTGTGTGCACCAAGGTAACTTCCTGTACTGCAAACGTGTAAAAATGTCTAATGTGAGCAACAAAGCAAGCACTGTGCTTGAACAATAATTTTTAGAAGAGGGTCAAAAAATAGTTTAAAGAGGTATTTCTGTTTTGGAAGAATTACAATCTCAACTTGTGAAATGGTATGTCCGGAGGGATGCAAAAGTGATTGAAAAGAAAGGCTTCTTAAAAACACATATAGCCCCTTTCATAGAAGAGGGGATCCTGCATGCTTGGGCTAATGTAAAGTGGAAATGGAAGGGACTTTGGGAAGCAACCTAGTCTGTCTTCTCACCCTCAGGCAGGCTCACTTCTAGGTAACAGGTCAGGCAGATGCTTTTCTGACCTGTTCTGGAAAATCTCTGAAGGAGAAGGTGCCACAGCCTGCCTAGGCTGCCCAGTGTTCAGCTGTTACTGCAGACAGGGCAGGATCAGCCCTAGAGCTGATGGATACTGCCTTCCTTTAAGTAGGAGTACTTCCATGGTAAGGTTATCATGACAAAGACACCATTTTCAAAAACAATGTGTAAGGTTTATGCTTCCATGGAATAAAGTGGGACCTGTAGAGAAGTGTGCCACAGTGATACAGTAATTTTTCAAATTAGTGGAATGTGTCTTTCTGTTATAGCTGGATTTTGCATCATGCTGACTTGCAGGGACAACATGTTTCTATGTATTCTCTTCAGCATAAATGAGCCTTAACCTGGAGATGAATCAGATGGGTTTATTAATTTATTTCAGTTATAACTGTCATGCACAAAATTCTGGGAAACTTTAGAGCATTAGGATAGCTGAACTGGTAGTTTTAATTACTGAGGCTGGTGGATTTTTGTCAAGAGGAGACAAGAGCACCCGCAACCCCCAGATCATCTCAACAAGAATGAAGTGCAGAAAATGTTAACTGACCCACCTCAACTGAAATACATGCCTAAGCACAGCAGGATTTTGCTACAGGTTTTGCAGAAGTTCACTTTGGAGTTGGGAACAATTCTGCCACTGATAGCTGGGATTCCTGCCCTGCCACAAATGCATCAGGCTTATTTGAATATAAAGCCCTGAATGTGACCCTCTTGTCTTGGAGCCTTCACAGGCAACGTTTGTATAGAGAAAGTAGAACAGTGTATCTAAGTGTTTAGAATTAAGATTGTTTTGTACTGTAGTACAAATAATGTCACTCTGAATATTATTATTTACCAATAACTAGTAATCCTGGTTTTATTGGTTATTGGTAGGAATTAGGACTATAATTTAGGACCACTTTCTTGAGTGTAACGATGTATGGAAGTGAGTTACTGACTTGACGATTCAGTGTATTAACAACTATGATTTCGTTGCAATTTCATAAAATTTTTCTTTTTCCAGAAGTCCCAGGAGAGGTACCATAATAAAAGCAAACCCAAAGCTGGTGTGACAAGTAA
Source organism: Phaethornis superciliosus (assembly GCA_023637945.1). Taxonomy (NCBI): domain Eukaryota; kingdom Metazoa; phylum Chordata; class Aves; order Apodiformes; family Trochilidae; genus Phaethornis; species Phaethornis superciliosus. Next base: position 26,940,581 of record JAJQWJ010000004.1, read on the forward strand.
GTTAGGAGGTGTAAACCTAGCCACTTCTAAGTTAAGCCTTGTCTAAACATCATGGCACTGATAGCACAAACTATCCCACGTCATTTGTGTGTTTCTATTTTTCATTTCGGTATCTGTAAGAAAGTGTGTGTGTCTCTAGTATGAGTTGGGTTTTTTAAAGAAATTACTGTTGAATTAATTTCTCTGCCACTAAAATGAGTGAGAGCTCTACTGTGCTTTTTTGTTTTTTCAGTGAGAATGGAAATCAAACATACTCAGTGTTTCTTGTACTTTTATCATATGCACAACTGTTTGGGTCTCTTGTGGACAGGTTACTGCCTTAGAGAATGTATGTTTTGAGATTGTTTTCTTCTCAGTAATACCCATGACAGAGTAATTCCACTTTGTCTAAGGCTTTTTTTTTAATGTTTATGAGTATCATGGGCTTGTACCATGGCAAGTGGACATTCATATGGGTCGATATGAACACCAGATAGCATTTCTCAGTGTCAGTGTCCTGTTAATGCCATACTTTACATTGTTTTACAGAATACTGTGTTGTGCTTTGCCTCACAGATTCCCTGCCTGGAGACATTTCACAGATAGTGCTCTCCTCAGTGCATCCTTCTTCTTCTGTGCCCATTGGACTGTCTACTGGAAGAAGGGAAATCTCACAACAGTCCCACTTGTCCAAAAGTGTCCCCAGTGCCAGTTTTGAAAGGTAGAGGGCAGCCACCAGGGAATTATGCTAAATACATAATTCAGCATTACTAGGAAAATCAAAACCATTATATAAATGAGGGCTTTTCTTTTCTGCTCTAGAAGATGTGCACCATTTTCTGAGCAAGACTCTGAGACTAGCAGCTGGAAGTTGAAGTCACGATCTGAAGAGATGTTAGAAGCATTAGGGACCTTTTCTTCAATGGATTCTTTTATGATGGAAGGTGAGAAGTATTGCAGAGATGTTACACTTTGTAACTTGTATTGGAAAGTTCAAATAAGAGTCAAAAAAAAAAAAACCTTCCTAGCTGATGTTGAAAGCCAGTTCATCTGCTAAAAGAACTGTAGAGTACCCATTTTTGGTAATTAAAATTTTGTCCCTTATTAAAATGATACAATAATAGACATTACTCTTAAAATACATCTTTTCCCTTCTTGCTTGCTTGCTTGCTTACTTTCTTGTTTTCTTTCTTGGAGCTTGCTTTCTTTGATAATTTCTCAAATATTTTTGTACAGTGTTATAATTTTTAAATAACAGGGATAGGCATATTTGGCATGCTTGCAGAACCAGAGCATCAATATACTTCTCCTCTGCACTCATCTAATAATCTCTGCTGCCAGTGTACTATGCAAAATGTAAAACTACATCACTTTGATTTCCTCAGTAAGGCCAGTATCTTACTTGCTACTGGTAAACTGCCTTCCTGGAATCACTCCTTATCTTTGTGATGTGAATAGAATTAGACTTTTTCTGTAGCTAGATGTAAGACTGAATTTCAAAGCTGAAGGACATTCACTCATAAAGGATGGTGCAGATATCTCTCACTGGATGTGTACTTTTGAAAATGTTGGATTTTATTTTTAAATTTTAAAAAGCTTCTTCAAGCAAAGAAGTGTAAAAAGGGATTAATCTGAGAAAAGGAGGAAGTTTGGTTTTTTACCCTCATCCCTCACTTTCACATTAACATTTCGGCACTTCAGTAATTACACTGATACCTGGTAAGTTTCTCTGATGTAAAGTCACTGCCAGTGTTTGCTGAAGCCTTGTCTAAAGTTCACTGCTGTCATGTGTTCCCCTTAAAATACAAATGGATCTGCATGTGTGAAGCAACTTACCTTTATGTTCATGTGCCTAGAGTTAGTGAGGTTTATGTTTTGTCATAGATGACATGGATTTGTCTCAGTGGACTGATCTCTGCACAGAAACCCAGGAGTTTGAGGCAGAGTCCTGGAGTCTTGTTGTGGATCCGATGTTCTGCAGCAAGCAAGAAAAGGATGTCATCAAGAGGCAAGATGTAATTTTTGGTCAGTATTTGAAAGCTTTGTGTAAGTTTAAAAACACTTTGGCATAGAAAATAATTTATTCACATCTTACAGAGGAGAAAGAATGCTTCAACTCAGAATAAAAAGAACATTCAAGGAACATATTTTTTTGTCAAAACTTTTTGTCAGAAATGACAATGTGTCCTCCAGCTAAGAAAGTAGAGAATAGTGACTACCAGAGACATGTCTACCTGGTTCACAGAATGAGTGAGGCTGGGAAGAACCTCATCCAAATCCCAGCTTAAGCAATTGCAACCCCAGCTTGTTCATCAGGGTAAAGTTGAGAGACCTGTGCAAGAGCAAAATAAATAAGGTTTTCCTGCTGATGCAATCTGTTAAGTTTGAGGCTCACACAGAAAAAATTATTATGGCTCTGTATTTGAATGTTGCTAAAATCTATCTTTAGCAGGTATGCAAAATGTTCAGGTAATGACTATACTGTGCTGTTTTCTTCTATACCGCAGAGCTGATGCAAACAGAAGTGCATCACATCCATACCCTATTCATTATGTCTGAAATATTCAGGAAGGGGATGAAGGAAGAACTGCAATTGGACCACAGCACAGTTGACAGAATATTCCCCTGTTTAGATGAGCTTCTGGAAATGCACAGACAATTCTTCTGCAGAATGAAGGATAGACGTCAGGAATCATATGAGGCGGGGAGTGAGCGTAATTTTGTTATCAACAGAATTGGAGACATCCTTGTGCAGCAGGTAGCAACATCAGCTCTGTTGATCCTTTATGTACTCAAGGTTCTCAAACAATTTTTTGACTTCAGAACTTTTGTAGGCAGGAAAAAGGCTATGATTGCCTCATAAAATTCAAAGACTATCCCCTCTAGATTATTGCATGGTGAAACAGCAATAAGAGAAAGTCATTACTGTGGTGAACTTGGTATGAAATTCTATCTACATGGTGCAAGTAATGAGGAAAGTAATAAATTTGATTCTGTTCACAGTAGAAGGCTGCTGCCATCACACCGTGGACTGCAAAAATAGAAGCAGTGCGTTCAATTTTTTAGCATCTGAGCGGAGGTGTGAAGAATGGACTGATGATGGAAAAGAAACTACCTGTTAATTTCTTGTAGCAATCTGGCATGGTGCATCTCAAGTTGCTGCTCTCTCAAAAATGAGTGGTCACAGCATGTTAATGGTGCTCATAGAACAACTAACTGCTTGCTGGCCACACTTCAGTTCCTTGCAGTCAGGGCAGTGTGGCTTTTCACCTTCAATCAGTCAGTTTTCACTCCACTGAAATAAAGAAACTATAATGTTACCTTTCTTAGAAGCAGTGTGGGGATCAGACAAAAATAAACCTCAAAGGAATTGTGTTTGCAAAGAGGTGAAGGAAAGACTATTATAATTACTATTCTAGCTATTACTGGAAAAAAGGTAGTGTAAGTGTGCCTACATTCCTATTCTAACTCCTAAAAACAGCAATCCTACTTTCAGTCTGTAGTGACAGGTTTTGTTAGTGAAAGTTGGAGAGCCTGAGAAACAAATAGCATAAAAGCTCAGTATTTGGATGAAATATGTTAATTAAAGGTATATGCTTCCCTATTAAGTGCAATGTTGAGCACAATTCACTTACTAATTTGCTCAGTTTTCAGAGGAAAATGCAACTAGAATGAAGAACATATATGGGCAATTTTGCAGTCATCAAAAACAAGCTGTTAATCTCTTCAAAGAGTTGCAACAAAGCAAGAAGTTCCAGAATTTTATTAAAGTAAGTTTATATGGAAACATGATCACTATTGACAGAATGCTTAGGAAAAAGATTCATAGCATTTACTTAGGTTTAGAATTGAAAATATATTCAATAACTCACTTTTAATAGCTAATAAAAATGGCAAATATTTTTCCTCCTTTAGCAGTGAGCTGATAAATTACATTTTTCTTTCAAATTTTAGAAAGCCTTGGCATCTAGTGTGTGTCACACACATGTTCGTGTTATAGTACACCTCATTCCTCAGGGCAGAAACTGTTCCTTAGGGATGGTTCAGATAACTCAGCATTTTGTTTTAGGTTATTCTAATGCATTTAAATAATTTTCTTATTAGTCAATGGTGGTTTAATATGCATTTGCTACTTAAAAGTATGTATTTGTATCTATGCAGCTGAGGAATAGTAATCTGTTGGCACGACGCCGAGGAATCCCAGAGTGCATTTTGCTTGTCACCCAGCGAATCACCAAATACCCTGTTCTGGTTGAAAGGATATTGCAGTACTCAAAAGGTGAATAAAAACTCAAGTGTTGTCTTCATGTCTGGAATCCTAGTCCATTTCTAAAGTAAGGGATAGGCACCATTACAGTATAACAAAACTTGAAATTCACTCCTTTTAGAGAGCCAGGCAGTGTAAAAAAGCTGCTGTTAAGTTAGATGTAACATAAACAGGGTGTCTGGTGTATGTAGTCTTTGTCAATCTGTGAAGATTTCCAATATTCCAGCAGCATAAGCCATATTAGTCCAGAAAAAGATACTTGGTTTGGGAAAAGATCTTGAATAGAGAATGTAAATACTTAAGGCATGCATCTGCACCTTCTCTGAAATTAGTTCTGGTGGTGTCTCTTATAAGCAGGGCTTGGCAGACATTTCATAAATTGCTCTCTGTTTTTTCAGACAAGGCTTGAATAACTTCTGAAAGCTTGCAGGACATTTTAGAAATCCTAATAACTTCTAATTGTGCCAAAAATGAGCAATAAATGAGTGCTGTAGAAAGTTGCACATCCAACTGCAAACCTTTTCTGCTTTCTATCCTCTTTCAATTTGTTTTGTTTTTTTAACTTTGTCAGAAGAGTAGTACACTATATGGTTTACTTAGCCAGTAATTTTTTTAAAATGCTAACAGCTCATAAATATATCAGAAACTATCGATTGTGTTATATTGCCTAATGAATAAATCTGAGGTATGTGTCATCTCTTAACAGGCAAGTCAAACAAAGATAGATGTCTAATATTTCTAGTAAACTGGCTATCAGGTTCATCTTAAAATGACATATTTATCAATTTAAGCTTTGCACATCATGTTGATTGTTCCCAGAAACTAAGGACTAGTATCTTCTCTTGAATATGCTAACCACTGATAAATTTATTTTTTTGTTTCATACAGAAGGAACAGAAGAACATAAAGACCTATGCAAAGCCCTTTGTCTAATTAAGGACATGATAGCAGCAGTAGATTTAAAAGTGAATGAGTATGAGAAAAAGCAAAAGCTGCTGGAAATTCTCAGTAGAACTGAAAACAAAACATATACAAAGATGAAAAATGGCCATGTTTTTAGGAAGCAGGACTTGGTGAAGAAAGAGAGGATTCTTCTTCATGATGGCTTCGTGTACTGGAAGACAGCAACTGGTCGTTTCAAAGGTATTCCATCTGAGCAGTAAAGTCCTTGACCTCTTTATTTGCAAATAACGTAAGAATATTGTTTTGTTAAAAAAATTAAAGCACTTTATTATGCTGTATTGTAAACACAAATTTCTGAGGTAATGATAGCATGGCAGTAATTGCAAGAAGAGTAGTTCCAGAAGCTGCCATGGTTTGTGGGTGACGCACTGGGTAAGAAGACATATTCATGTAAAGAGCCATCAGCTGCATTTCTTCTTCTCTGCCCTCCTTTCAGTTCATTGGTTTGCAGTTTCGTCCCATAACATGATTCTTGTCTTGTACACACACACACACGTACACATATATATATATATTGTTCACAGTACTGGCCATCAAAAATGATGCATGAAAAATCACGTTCTCTTCTTCAGTGGTACTGGGACATATGCAGTGGAAATTAAAATCTTAAGCCACATTTAATTGGAGTCTGATTTGTACACAGAAACCCAGAATTTGATTTTTGGTATTAATCAAATGTAGAGGTTTTTTTTTTTAAAGTTTACTAGTATTTGCTATACAACATCATAAAGCTATCTGTTAATCGTTACTCCAGAAATGCTTTTACCAGTGTAAAATAGTGCAGTCAGTATATGTTAGAGCAGAGGCAAAACAAAATATATGTGGGATAGTGTTTGCCAAGCTGCCTGTGAATGGCCTGGAGAAGCTGTACTGACACTTCAGTGAGTATTCTTCTTTTCCTGGGCCAGTGCTTCAGCACAGTACTGCAGGAGGGTTAATAGCAGCAAGTGTGGTCTTTCCTGGGAGATTCAAAGTGGTGATGTGCATTTGCTTCATGCAGACCATAGCCTAATCCACGTATTTCCTGTTTAGCATGCTGTAGGATTCTGTGGGATATTTATTTATTAGGGCTTCTTGTTTTTTAAAGGAAATTAACTGTAATTATAATAACTTTAATAAAACCCATTTTCCTTTTCTCGTTTTAAGACACCTTAGCTCTGCTTCTAACTGATGTTCTACTGTTCTTACAAGAAAAAGATCAAAAATATATCTTTGCATCTGTTGTAAGTATCTTATCTAATGTTTGAATATGCACATTGCACTTCCATTTGTGTATTTCTCAAAAATTAGGTGGTTTTTTGGTTATTCCTACATAATGATTTTTTTTTCTGAAATCCTGGTGTGTACTCAAAGCATTAATAAAATTAAGTTTATTTTCAAAATTAAATAATTTAAGGAGGATGGATGGAAATAACAGAGTGATGTTTTTAATGTCATGCCTAATCTGATTATGAAGGCTTGAAGCAGAGCAGGCTCTTTCAGTTATCTGAAACAAATTTTAACTTCTGGTTCTGTAAAACAAAATAATAACTTCATCTGCAAATGCAGTAAGCACACATAAATTGTATGAAAAATCAAGGAGAGAAATTCCCAAGCTATATGAATTTGAACTTTGTATTACTACTGCCGCTTACTATCATTGAGCCTCTAGGGTTTACTTTTTCAGTCTATACTCAATGCTTTACTTATTTGTAAATACTAGAATGTATTTTTTAAAATACTTTAAAAACATATCTGACTACGGAAAATTTGCAGCCTCTACTCATTGGTGAGAACACACATTGTCTGGCTATAGCAGGACTTGAATTAGTCCAATTAGTTGAAAAAAAAAAATTGCTATTCTAAACGTATGATGATATGATTTAAAAAAAAAAAAAAAAAAAAAAAGAAAAAGGTATTATAAGATAGTAGTTTATTATTGGTATTATAAGATAGTAGTTTATTATTTGTATGTGCTCTGACTGTTTCCCCTAGGACCAGAAGCCTTCTGTTATTTCCCTTCAGAGGCTCATAGTAAGAGAAGTAGCCAACGAAGACAGAGGGATGTTTCTGATCAGCGCTTCATCTGCAGGGCCTGAGATGTATGAAATTCATACCAGCTCCAAAGAGGAACGTAACAACTGGATGAGGCACATTCAAGATGCGGTGGAAAGGTAGGAGAAAAAGGAAAAAAAGATTTTCCTCCTGGCAGTCAATGGGAGGTCAGCTGGATAATCACGGCAGTGTGGTCTCTGTTCTTCATTGCACTGGATCCATCCTGTGTGGCTGGGTTTTCTTCTGAGCTAAGGATGCAGACTCCAAAACTGCACTATCACTTTGGCTGAAATTCCTATGTGACTTCTGGTTTCTTATTATCTGGTTTGTCACTGAATCAGCAGATCCTTCCCACTCTCCATTAAATGTCTTTTCCAGCCACTGCAAGTTTTTTTCACCTTTGCCTTTGGATGCTTTCTAGAGTCCTGCAAATGTCCATACAACCATTTTGGGGAAATCCTAAATCATGCCTGTTATCATGGTGCCAGATCTTTAAGAATGGCAGAGAAATCATTGTTCCTCATGGAGCTCAAGCTTATGATTAGCACAGCAAACCTGCATGAGGGCCTTCCAGCTACCCATTTGCTGCACCATGCAGCCTTACCAGAATTAAAAAGAGTCCTTCAGTCTGGTTTAGGTCCAATTACTGCTTTTTAAAGAAGCATACAAATGGCATACTTCTGGATTGCAGCAAAAGTTGGTGCTGATGTTGTGTTCTGTTTATTACGAATGCAACACTGTACTGAAGGCAAATATATGAGGTGCAGATTTTGCTTTATCCACCTTTGTTTGTCTTTCATCTTTGAAGTTGTCCAGAGGAAGAAGAACAAGGAAAAACAAACGAATCTGATGAGGACAGACGTATTGCTGAGGCCAAAGTATCCAGAATTCAGAAATGTCAAGGTGTAGTACCTTTCCTGCCAACTCTGAATAGTCCTGCCTCCTTAGAGTTCAGGATAAGTGAATCATGTGCCCTAAAACCCTAAAAGTGGGTGGTCTGATGGTATAATGCAAGTTAATTGAAAGAGACCATGTTTTTTTCTGAACACTTTATTTTTGCTACATTACTGTGTGTTAAAAAAAAATGCTTTCAGAATAAGCACTGAATTTCCCACATTAGCATCAGGGCCAGGTAACTCCATGTTTGTGGACATAGGCCAAATCTTCAGTAATTGTGTGGCTTGGTGCTTGTTTATGGCATTTGATCCTTTGGTGCTTTTATTTTTATCTGAAAATGTAGCTAATAGGGATAAATTCTTCTTCCTTCGGTTTCTCCGATTTACCCAGTATAAAGATTATATTGCTGCAAGGAAAGAAATTCTAGGCCTGTCCATCCTGTAGAGAGCCACAGGGAAGATTATCATCTGCTGAGAGTTTACATTCTTCTTCAACATTGAGGCAGATTCAGTGCATCTTCTGGTTGCCTGAGCCAAATGCTTTTCCATCACTGACCATTATGAATGCAACAGGAGGCAGCTGAGGGCCCCAGAGTGTAGCCAAGTCCACCTCAGGGTAGGGCACTGGCTTGACCCAAGGACAATGGCATTAATTTGGTTCCTGGCAACTTTAAAAAAAGGCATAGCTTGAGCTAGCAATGTCTATGTGGCATAAAGGTGAGAAGGGTGAACGGAGAGTGTGCTTTGCCTGCAGGACAAATGTATTTCTACAGTGTTCAATATTCATTGACAGAGTTGCTGAGTAACCAGGACCAGCAGATCTGCATTTGTTTGGAAGAGAAGTTGCACATCTACGCAGAACTGGGAGATATTAGTGGGTTTGAAGATGTTCATGTAGAACCTCACCTCCTTATCAAACCTGATTCTGCAGATACTCCACAGGCAGCTTCATTGCTGGCAGCAGCACTTGGAGAAGGTGAGTATGCATGGGGAAAGTGGACTGGTGATTCTTGATGTGAACAGATAATTCAGGATAACAAAGTACAGGCATGTTGTGTTGTGCTGCAATTCTGTAAAGTTGGAAGAACTGGCAGCGTCAAAATTCTGCAAAGGGTATTGAGGAAAAGCATCTCAAGTTTGTAACTGTCAGATGCATGAGATAGTACCTGCCAGATTGTAAGATAAGTAATATATTCAGTACATAATATTGTATGTACGCAGGCAGGGACATGGTGTTAGATTGCATCTGAGGATTGTTTCCATAGCTGTCATCCTTGTAGTACGGCCCTGTGAAGCAGATCACAAGATACAGTATAGTATTGCATCTTGTCCCCAGCATTCACCTACCTTGTGTGATTTGGTGACAGATCAGAATCATGCAGGGTCAAATACAGACTGAACTGCAGATGAGCTTGGCAGATCTACCAAGAAACAAATACTAGAATTGCTCTATGGGACATGTTTTTCCTGCATACTGTACAACAGAGATGGTAGCTTTGTGCTACCTACAGTGCTGTCCTCCAAGGAAGGAAGGGAATGTTAATTGTAGACACCTTGCCCAGCTGGCAGGTCAGATAAACTCATGTGAAAGAGTTCTGGTAAACTGAGCCAAATCCAGCTCTTTGAGAAGGGATACAAGATTTTAGCATGACCTAAGTTGAGAACTGTGGGCACAGTGCTACATTTCAACTGATAAAGCAGTAAAGGTTGGTCTCCATCATCTTTATAAAAATCATCATTTTATTAATAAAACTGATAAAACTTGGCTAGGAAATATAATTCAGTGATGCAGTAGGAAATGTTATTTCAGTTAAAAATTACAGCCTATATTTACATACCTTATTCTGCCTACTTCTCATTTTCACTTTCTCTCATGCTAATGTTGGTGTTAGCGATGCATTGGAATTTGGGACTCTTCAGCACATTGTAAGGAAATTATAGTTGTTTACAATGTAGGCAGTTTGTGGGGTTCATTTTCCAGAATAAAAATCCTAAGTCCCTGAGCTAATAGCAGACTCTATAGGAATAGAGCATTGCTCACAGTGGAGGATAGAATTAGTGCTTAAGCAAATTGGATATATGCAAATCCACCAGATGAGATGGGATAAATCCAAGGCTGCTCAGGGAGCTATCCAATGTCATTGTGAGGCTGCTTTCTATCATCTTTGAAAGGTCACAGTGATCAGGAGAGGTTCGTGGTGACTTGAAAAAGGCAAGCATCGTATATCTCTTAAAGAAGGAATACTTGGGGAACTACAGAATACTCAGCCTCATCATCTCTGAGCTGGTGATAGAGCAGATCCTGAAAGCCATTTCCAAGAACATGAAAGAAGAAGATAACTAGGAACAGCCAGCATGGATACATCAAGGGCAACTTGTGTGACAGGACAGCAATTCATATTGTTTATGTTGACATCTGCAAGGCCATCATCACTGCACTATTTGTAGTATACTTACAGCTGAATCAGTGAGAAGTGAAGTGCATAACTGAGTGGAAGGACTGCTGGGCTGAAAGGATTGTGATCAGTGATATGATGTCCAGCTGGCAACATGTTATTAGAGGATTCCCTTTGGCATGGATCCTGCGACGAATACTGTTCTACATATTTATTAATGAAGTTAATTCAGGGATTGAGTACACATTTAGCAAATTGATGGCTGTCACTAAATGAGGCTGAGTGATCACTGTGCTAGAGAGACCTCTACAGATCAAGAAAACAGGCTAAGAGTAACCTGTAGATGTTTGACAAAGACAGGTGGAAAGTTCTACATCTGATATGGGGTAATCCCACATGTCGGTACAGGCTGGATACTGACCAGATAGAAAGTAGCTTTTCAGAAGTGGACCTGGAAGTCCTACTTGACAGCAGGTTAACCACGAGGCAGCAATTTGCCCTTGTGACAAAGAAGGCCAGCTGCCTCCCATGCTGCTGCATTAGGACCAGCAGTTTGAGGGAGGTGATCCTTGCTCTACTCACTCCTGGTGAGTCCTATCAGGAGTGCTGTGATACGTGCTGGGCTCCCTGGACAAGATAGGCATTGACAATCTGCAGCAAATCCAGCAAAGTGCACTGGGGTGGCTAGGGGACATGTTGTCCGAGGAGAGGCTGAGATGGTTGGTTGGTCTGTTCAGCTTTGAGAGAAGGTGGCTTGTTTGGATCTCACTACTGTCCGCAGCTGCTTAGGAGGAGGAGGAGAGAAGCCAGATTTTTTGTGGAGTCATGCAGTGATAGGACAAGAGGCAACAAGCTGGAACATATCTGATTGCACTTAAATGAAAGGAAAAATTATATGCCATCAGGGTGTTAAAAAACATTAACCAATGTTATGCCAATAGAGGCTGTGAGGCCTTCATGGTCGATGAAGCTAAAAGCTTGTCTAGGCAAACCTCTGGGCAACCTTACTTAGTTTGATCAGCTTTGAGGAGGGCTTTGGACTAGATAAACTCTGAAAGTCCCTTCCAACCCGAATTGTTCTATGATTCTGTGTCATTGTTTTATGCTTTAAGGAGCTATTTAAAGGGCCTCTGTAATTCTGTGTGTTTTCTTTAGTTGAAAATCTCCATGTTGCTGTAATGACATCACAAATGAGTGAAACTGACAGATCACCAGAGCAAAGTATTGAGGAATTAAGTGTGAAGCACAGATTTAGTGCCAGTGAACTCTTGGAATCTGTTCCAAGTGGTGAGTAAAATTTGATGCTTTTACATGTTCAGGATGCAAAATACTTGATACTGGATTGTTGGGGTTTTTTTAAAGCTTTCTCAGCTTATGGTGGACTCAATAGAAAATAGTGGAATAAAAACTGTCTTTGGGTAAATGCTCAGATAGTGTACATAGTCATATAACTTCATTAAGTAAAGGATGGTTTGCATCTACCATACCTTTTCCATAGCACATGACTAGTTTTAGCAGTATTGAGTCAGATCTCCACACGCTTTTTCATCATTATTGCTCAGGTCCACAGCAAATCTGTGTTGCAGCATAGGCCATTTCCCAAGTCAGCCAAATTTGTCAGGACCTGGAAGAATAGGATTGACATTCCAGTCTTTTCATCTGTCAAAGGTAGCATGCATTTGTAACAAAAACACAAAAAAAGTCTTAAAAAACTTTGCTGCTGAACATTTTTAGTGATATAGCTATACTTACCTCCAAACTCTTGTAAGTTAAAAACTACTTATTTTCAAGGTAGGAAAACTGGAATATCCCGTCTGTATCATCTTGGATTCCAAACTTGCTTTTCCTCATCCTAGAATCCTTTATGTAACTAAGGTTACATAAGGTTGTATTTTCAGCATACTGTGAGTAGCTGTAAAAAAGTGTCCGGTTTGTTTCTTGAGTTAGAGTATGTTTTGATTCTTTTCTCTTTCATTTTATTTGGGCTTTATTTATTAGATGCAGAAATAAAAGAAGTTGAAGAATCATCTGAAGTTGATCTCAGTGTTGAAAAGGAAATGGCAGGTGCCAATTTAGAGGATAAGGTATTGTAAATAATATTTCTTTCTGTGTTGCACATAGCATTCTGGGTGCTGGGAATGTAAATGTCCAAATTTTTACTGGGGTTTGTCAAGGCTGTTCGAAAACACAAAGCATGTAATAGGCAAATTTCACCCAAATCCAGATAATTCACTTTAATAGAGGTCGCTGCAATTAATAGTAAATTTTAAAAAAGCAATCGTAAGCAATCCAAATGCAGAACAGTTTTGCTGGGAGGCTTGCAGATCAGTGGGTTGTAATAACAGCCACAATCTTCTTTTACCACTTGTGAACTTGGTTCTCCACTGTCATCATTCAATATATCCATCTCTATGGAGCTGACTATAGTATTCCTTTTACTCCCTCCTCCTATTCATAGGATGATGAAAGTCTCCTGCAATGACAGAGACCTCAGCAAATGCAAGGAAGACTTATGCCCTGGAAGAACTTTGTCCTGAGAACAAACACATAAAATAGGATGGATTGTCCTATACCAGCTTGCTTCAGAATTTTGAATTAAAACAAAATGGAGCAATTAGAGAAACTGCCCATTTTTAAGTCCTGTAGCTGATAAACAAGTCTGAGGAAAAAGCAGAATCAAAAGTCAGTTCTGGGCAAAATTAGGAATGCCAAATTTCATGTAGTAGCTGAGTGCTAGAGTCAAAGCAGTGCTAATTGCTGTGTGGAGATAAAGTGAAGTGTGATTGTCAAGTCCTTAGGTGGAGAAGCAGGACCCTGAAAGGAATAAAAGAGAGAAGGATAGAAGATACATTACTTGAAATCAAAAGCAAAATTTGCTAGAAAACGGGATACTTAGCATACTGTCTTTGTGTTACATCTGAAAGAGGGTTTGTGTGCCTGAAATGTTGCTGGCTTTTCTAGCTATTTCTGGGAATCTCCTGCTAATGCACTTATCTCTGTATAACCTTGCCTCATGTTCAGCTCCAGGTAATCTTACTTATTAGACCTGCTGTATTAGAAAGGAATAGAAAGAAGATTGCGTGTAGAAAAAATGTGATGAAAATAAAAGTCCAAGTGAGGGAGCACAGAAGCTGGGTGAGGGGAAATAAAATAACCTAATAGAGGATAGAGGGACTCTGATCTAGCCTCTTGAATGTTCCAGTAGTTCCACATGAAAACATTGCTGTTTGGTTTATGGAGAAGACAGAGTCAGACTCATCTCAGAGGGTAGCAAAAGGATGAACACCCAAGATTACCAATTGCAGCCAGGGAAATTCTGATTTTATATAAGGAAAAAAAAAAAACAAGCACACAGGTGATCAAGGAGGAACAGGTTGTCCAGAGATGTTGTGGGGTCTTCATTCTTGGAGGTTTTTCTGTATTTTACTGGGGGAGACCCTGAGCAACCTCATCGAACTCTGAACCTAGCCCTGCTTTGAGCTGCAGATGGACTAGCAGGATCTGCAGCAAATTCTTCCACCCTAACTTATTATTTTGGTCTGCCCTGTTAGGGCAAGACTCATTTCACATCTTACCATGTCGGAATCAGACTTACCAGGAGGTGGCAGAACAAGCAAACAAACCAGGCGATGCCAGGCTTTCCCAGGAAGGAGGCTGTTCCCCTGATTGCTTTCCGTGTCGCGTTGAGGCGTGGCTGCTGCCATCTAAGGCCACCTGCCCTGGGAAACCCGGACAGCCGGAGCAAAAGCCTTTAGGTGCTGACAAATCACCAGGACAAGCATAGCCTGTACAGCACAAGGAGGCACAGGTGGTCAGTGTGAGAGGTAGTCTCCATCTCCCCCTACTCTGCCTCTCTGAGGCACCGTGGATGCAGCCTGTCCTGGGATCTGACCAGGATCTTCATCTCTCTGACCCAAGGAGCTTGGGAAGAGTGGCAGGAAAGGTGGTGATGGCTCGCAGCACAGGTGGAACAGCTGAATTGCTTCAGACCTAGCTGGATTTACAGGACGTGTGCTGAGGTGGTGCAGCTGCAATGCTGCTGTCACACCAGCTAGCTCTGCTAAACCTGCTTGGGACTTATCCCCCAGTGCTCCTGCAGAGAGGAGACCACAGGTGCTCGGGCTGACCACTTGCTACCTCTTGGCCATGCCTAAGCCATCTAAGCCTTCACTCCCCCTTTACAAAATTAAAAAGGGCTTTCAAGAACTGAAAGAAACTCCACTCCTGTTCAGCCTGTGGGCTCTCCTTGGTAGTTTCACTCTTCCTCACCCCGCCAGCATCTCCTTCTTTCTCTCCCTCTTGGCCCTGCTCTGCCTCTTTGCCCACTGCTCATAGTGGCTGTCGAGCCTAGGGAAAATGGAGCTCCCTTGTGCTGCATAGAGGCATTTGTGCAAAGCCCTCTGCTTCTCACAGCAGAACTAAGGAGTTAATGTGGCTCATGGGTGCAGTGAGAAGTGGAAGAGGGGGTGAAGATGTGGAGGGGGAATGGCGGGAAATACTGAAGGAGATAATGAGAGAGAGGGAGAGGCAGGAAGGAAATGCCACAGCTGGTGCTCCTTTTCCCCCCCAGCTAGTCTGTGTTATGGGACATGGCCCTTCTCATCTCCATTTGCGGTTATCACAGCTAAATGGAGCAGCTGCTTTGGTCTCTGTGATGGAAAATGAGACTCAGTAGAGAATTCAGGATAATCAGAGAGAGAGCAAATATTCCCCAAGCCCTCCTCTGCTCCTCTGAAAAAAATCGAGAGAGGTTGTTCAGGAAGTTTTTTCGGCACAACCTCAGAAGGGATTGTCTTTTATTTCTCCACTGTTTCACTTTATCTTTCTCAGAGGAGCTGTTCTTCATGCTGAAGGGATTATGGGTGGCTTCACCCCATAAATTTAGAAAGCTTCTTAGGAAAAGAGAGCAGGGTTGAAAGTGTGAATTGTCTGAGCCTCACTGCAGTGGACAATATTAACTATGCTGGTGCCTTTTGCAGAGTACAGTGGGCATGCAGCCTTTGCCTGGTGCCTCACAACACACCTAAGGCATTCACCATAATCCACTAACATGACTTCTGCTAGCTTTTTGCTACATTAATATATCTGTTTTTGAAGAGTGTTGTGCTGTTTTGTCCTACTATAAGTAATCTAAACCCACTGTGCTGTATATACAGAAGTCTGGTTACTGTATTTCAAAACTGTCAAGTAAACGAAGAATGAATGGAAGTGTCTTTTCTGTGTAGCATTAATCACAAGAGGATTAAAATTGTGGATGAAATATTCTTGTTTTTACAGTTGTGCTTAGACTCTCTAGTGAGTTCCACGGAAACTACAGTGTTGATGAATTATTAGTCTTCATAGGTTATTGCTTCTGTCTTTTTTCACATGCCCACAAAAAGGTTTGACTCAGCACTGCATATATTAGTAATGTGAATATCTCCACTAGTTAAAAATTTTTTCAAAATTACCTAGATGATACAATTCTGCAGTTAAAAACTACTTTTTAAAGCAACATGTGTTTATTTTAGGGAGGAAGTATGAGTTTCCCAGAATCTACAGGGACAGAGGTGAGTTTATTTAAACCCTAGGCAGAATGTAGTAACTACTTAGTTGTCAAACCTTTGAAAATCCTTCTCCTTTATTTTCTAGATTATACAAGCCATCCAGAATTTAACCCGTCTCTTGTACAGCATACAGGTGATTACTCCACTGTTGATTTTGTAATTAGTCTTAATAATTTACTTATTAAGGTTTGTTTACATATTGCCCTACTTTTAGACATTATGTCAGTGGATACTTATCTCTACCTCAACTATTAGATGAGTTATCATATACTATATTTTTCTTCTACACCTGTGGTGGCTTTCCTTTAAGAACTGAAGAATGGCTGCTTACTTAGAGATCAGTCTTCCCCTCAAGAAAAGGATTTGTATACAGTCCAAAAATCTAGGGGGCAAATAAAATGATGGCTTAACTGAACTAATGCCATTTCATACATAGATTTCTGAAATTATAGTTCAAAATATTGAAAAATTTTAGTGTTTTTTTTTTAAATATTCTTCTGGCTACTTGTAAACAGTTCCTCTGCCGCTTAGGTAGAAAACTCAACCCATTTTAGGTATCTCAATCTCAGTAATGGTGTTTGTTCTATAGGGCCTTAATCTGTTGTTCCCTCTTTCTAACTCTGAATGTTTTCACTTAATTTTTCTTATTTAGATGCCATTTTATAGTTTATTTTAAAACTTTGAGTATGTATAATTTTTGGATGCTTTTGACATTAGCATAATTCTGGAAACCTTGGGCTCAGAAATTAAGTGGATCAAAGCAATTCAAAAGCAAACTAAAAAGCTCGTAATTCAGGCAAGATTTTTAAAAAATTGAAAAGCAACTTAACATCAGTGGAAGAGTTAAGTAAGACTTGGGATAACACCATAATCATTCAGAACATGAATTGGCTGTATTTGAGTGCCGAAAAACAAGCAGGGGTTACAGTCCTTGCCTTGTTTACAAATCACTGGAACTGACCCAGTACTGGAGGGAGAGCCAAGAGAAGTGGGAACTGCACATTGCATAAAGTTAAAAACTCTTTCTGGGGTGGACCATGGAGTAGCAGAGCTGTGGAAATTCTCTGGGAATGTCTGCTGAAGTAGATTCCCATGTGAGCTGTTGGAGATAGGCTGTGCAATAAGTGCCTCAGCCAATCTAGGGCTGTCTTGCTTCTCTTCCTTCTTAATCCCAGATAGTTATTTTTGTGTTACTGGAGGATGTCACAATCTTTAATGCAAACAATGTCACAACATCCTCGTGAAGGTTAGAATAGCGCTCTTGGTAGTAAAATAAACAATTGAAACACCAAAATTAAAATCATTACTGTACTGCAAATTGCTCCCAGCACAGGTATCTCAGGTGCATGTAGCAGTATCATCCTTATGACATGGCTGTGTTGGCAGGTGCCTCAGGTTTGTAGGATTGCTCTCTTGCAGGTTAGCAAGGAGAGGTTGCTGGTCTCTTCTCACAGGTAATTAGCAACAGAACAAGAGGGAATGGCTTCAAGCTGCAACAGGGCGGGTTTGGACTGCACATTAGGAAAAGAATTTTCACAGAAAGGGTCGTCAGACACTGGAATATGTTGCCCAGGGTGGTGGTTGAGTCACCATCCCTGAATGTGTTTAAGGGTTGTTTAGATGTGGTGTTGGGGGATACAGTTTAGGAGAGAACTTTTTAGAGTAGGGATGATAGTTGGACTTGATGATCCCAAGGGTCTTTTCCAACCTGAAAGATTCTGTGATTCTAAGAAGGGCCTTAGAGTTGGAGTAAACTGTTGGCAGTAAACTGCCACATCTGTGTTAGGAATACTACGTTGAGTGTAGCCTTCCCAGTGCCTTAATGCCCTCTTTAACCATGAAAAGTCGTTTTTCCCGTGTATGTTAACATCCTCTGACAGAACAGGACCCCAGCTGTACTTGAAGTGCATATGCACAGCTGTAGAATAAACATATATAATAATACTAAGTGTAAACCAGAAGCCCTGTTAAAAGTGCTTGAAGTGGTTGAGTGCTTTCAGAAGCATCTGTTGATAAAGGCATGAACACAGAATTTTCTCCACTTGCATGAGGAACAACCTCCCAAAAAGCATTAAGGGAGGTTATATTTATATTTATACATTTATATAATTTATATATCATTATATTTGTATAATGCTTGTATGTAAAAAATACAGGAACAGATTAATGCTCATATTTAAACATTTGTGTCTGATTGTGTTGTGGTGTCTAGGCAGCACTAGCAATCCAGGACAGCCACAGAGAGCTCCATAGGTTACTCCTGCAAGAGAGTGAGAAGGCTGGTCGGGGCCATGGTTCTCGGCTAAAACTCCTTCTGGAACAAGAAAAATACCGGAACCTGGAAAAACAAAGGGTGGAGATGGCCAACATACACAAACTGAAGCAGCAGTTTGAGCAGGAGCAGCAGCGGTGGCTGCGTGAATGTGACCAGCGGCAGCGGGAGCAGGAGGCGCGGGAGAGCCGTCTGGGGCAGCGGGAGAGGGAGTGTGGGTGCCAGGAGGAGATGCTGGAGAGGAGCCGACAAGGACTGGCACTGCAGCTGCAGGAATACCAGCAGAGCCTGGAGAGGCTCCAGGAGGGCCAGAAAATGGTGGAGAGAGAAAGAGACAGAGTGAAACTACAGAAGCAGCTCCTCTGGCACTGGAAGCACGGTCAACAAAGTAGCCTGTTGTCATCCACAGGGAGCTATGAGGTGTGTGATTCCCCACTGTAATTACATCTCCAAATGCAGACTAGAGAGGCTTTCCTTCACAAATAGACTAGTATGTCTGGGTTTTGTTGGTTGGCAATGTAAAAATTGAGCATGTGGCAAGATGAGATGCATGCATATCCAAGGGCTTGCTTTGAAACTCATGAAGTTTAACCAGGGGAAGTGCAGAGTCCTGCCCCTGGGAAGTACCAGCCCCTGGGAAGTACCAGACTCATGCATCAATATTTGCTGGAGACCACACAGCTGGAGAGCAGCTTTGCAGAAAAGTACCTGTGGGTCCTGGTGGACACCAAGCTGAACATAAGCCAACAATGTGCCCTGACCACGGAGGAAGCTAACTGTTTCCCAAGCTACATTTGGCAATGTATTGCTAGTATGTATGTAAAGGGAAGTGATCTTTTGCCTCTAGTTCAGCCATACCTGGAGTACTGTGTCCAACCCAGTACAAGAGAAACATAGAGCTAGAGGGCATGGTATGGTGGGAATGGTTGTCCAGTGAAGGGCCACAAAAATATTTGAGGGAACTGGACACGTCTCCAATGAGGAAAGGCTGAGACTGTTCATCCTGGAGAATAAAAGGCCCAGAGGGGATCTTACCAATGTACACAAGTACCTGAATGAGGGTGTAAAGAGGATTGAGCTAGGTTCTTTCCAGTGGTGCTCAGTGACAGGATCAGAGGCAAAGGTCAGAAATGGAAACGCAGGAGATTTCCTCTGAACACTATGAAACACTTTTCTCTGGTGAGAGTGACCAAGCAGTGGCACAGGTAACCAAGGGAGGTTGTGGAGTCTCCATCGTTGGAGATACTCAAAAGCCATCTGAACATGGTCCTGGGCAACTTGCTTTGACTGGGACTGCTTGAGCAGAGAGGCTGGACCAGATGACCTCCAGAGATCCCTTCCAATCTCAAACATTCTGTGATTTCTAAGCTGTGTTCCCTACAGAAGCCAAACTCAGACTGATGAGTAGTAACGTGAGGAGGTGTAAATTTGAAATGTGAGACTGTGTTTTATTCTGCTTTGCTGCTATGTTTGCGAGGTACTTTATGTCTTCCACCTCTTGTAGGAAAGCTAAATTATTGTAATGCCTGAGGCATGTAAAGCTTCTAGTGAAGTCTTTGGCTGCTGCCCTTGTTATTGCACTGCAGTGCTGTCTCCAGTGAGGAACAGTAGCTGCTCCAGGAGTGGGAAACACCAGGGTACCGTGAACCCCACATGTCAGACCCTGCTGTCCTGCTTCCCTGAAACCAGCAGAACCTTAGGGGAAGAGGTTAGTGTGTGGTTCCATCCCTGACAGCATAATTCCTTAGAGGTGGTTATTATTAGAGGATGCAATTCAAAGTAGCTCTGAAGCTGTGTAAGAATTTTGTCCTAAAAGTGACAAAGTGTTTGTTGGTGAGAAAGGGTAGACACTGACTCTGAACACAGCTGTCTGGGTGCTCACCTGCCAGGTGTAATCTGACCTCTAGTCTGTCTTGGAGTGTATGGTCCTGATTTCCATTACTGTTCTTTAAAGGACCTGAAAATTAAAACATTTTTCCTGGGTTTTGCATACATTGAAAGCTTATTGACCCAAACAGCTGTTTTTTCCCCTCAGGTTTTAGTTTTCACAAGAAAATCTGTTGTGCCTTTCTTCAAGCAGTCGCCTCCCTAGTTTTTCAGCTGGCAACTGACCCATAACGAGCAGTGACCATACGATGTTTAAGCCTGAGCCTGCATGAAGGAATGAAGAATTGGCCTCTGACCTCTCCCTTTTCATCAGCTTTCCTAAACACCCTGTGAACATGTCTTATCCCTGTATGCTTGCCCAGCCCAAACATTGAAAACACTTCTTACTAGTGTAGCTTGTGGTACAATTTTGACTTATGTGGCAGTGCTTAAGAAGTGGATGATAAAACAAATATTGGAGTTACCCATCAGTTTCAGTGGATGGGACTTCTGAAATCATTGGAGAAGATGAAATTGAAGGAGGATAACCTGATACAGGGGTGGCCAGTATTATACAGATGAAGAGGCAGAATAATGAAATGCTGAGTGTTGAAGACTAGTACTTCTTAATCCACTACTTCATGTATGAAAATATTTCAAGTAAGCTACATGACTTTGGATGCATCCCAGGCCTTGAGGTTGTCTCTGTCCTGCATTTTCCACTACTATATTTCCTTTCAGGATCGGAGATGGTTGAGTGGTTTCCAGTCAGCCAGGATTTCCAACCCAGTGTTTTTGCCATGACACTGCACCTAGCTAGGTTTGGATGGTCAAACATTGCAGTAACTTGCACTGCTGCTCCTGCTTTCATATGAGTTCAGCCTTGGTGAACACCTGAAGGCAGGGAGTCTTTGCAGGAGTTGCATTTTTAGCCCCTGGGACCCATGGCTGCTTACTGAATGCTGTTTGCCATCCCCAGTTTGACTGCTTCAGTCCTGACTCTATGATTACTTGTTGGCGTGAGGTTCAGTGTTATTTCTGGATTGCAGTGTACACCAATTTACATACGTGAAGTGGTACCTCCTTGAGCCATGGGGGACAATATTAACCCTCTGAAAGGAGTCAGAAGACTTAGTTCATCTCAGCAGCCCTTTGCTATTTGCTATTTTGCAATTATTACTGAGTTTTCCTGTTTTTTTAGGGGGAGCTCAGGCAAAATGTATTAGGTTATCACGGTTTATTCCTGGATGCGCATCCAATTGAACATGTTTTGAGGTTAGCTTGTGGGAAATTAGGTCACTTTGCTATGAATCCTCATTCTGTCTGTCAGTAGTTTTATGTGTCCTGGTATAAAGGAATCTTTTGGATGCTGCATGATGGTTCAGTTTTAGCTAGTCCTTTGAGGAGCTGGGAGTTTGGCTTCATCATCCTTGTAGGTCCCTTCCAACTCAAGATGCTCTGTAATTCTATGACTCTGGTGCTGGACAAAGGTGAAAATGCTGTTCTCTCCTTTTTTTTCCCTTCTGCAGAGAGTGGGACATAATCAATCCAACAGTTTACACCTTGCAAATACATTCTACTTAAATGAAGCTGTAGTGTGTTTGTCTCTAAACAGTCTCAATAGATCAGATTCTTCTCTCGTTTATGAGGATGGTGTGTATGGCCTGAATATCTCAGATTCTGATAGAGCAAAAATTAATGAAAATCAGGTGGACCTCAAAATGGACACTTCTTGTAAGCCAACGCTAACCAGTGCACTGTGGAAATCCGCTGATCGCTACCAGCAGATGTCTTTTTCCTACAAAAGCAACAAGGATGCCTATAATAATGGTAATTAACACTTATTTTTATTAACAGACAGTACGGGAGTTTGCCACCTAATAGGACTAATAGTCCTAAGAGTGAAGACATCTTGGTAGTGGTGGAAGCAGTAGATTTTGCTGAAACAATTGCAAGCTTCTTGAAGGTAGATGAGAAAAGGACCAAAACAGACATATAGAAAACCTTTGAAAAAAACCACACAATCCCACTGTTTGCGTCCTCATAACACTGCATCGCATAATTCTCCCCAAATCCTTTCCCAATACCTTTTGACTTATTTGGGTTTTTTGCAAGCTGAAGTTACTCTTGCAGTTCAAGGGTATTTTATTAGCTGTTTTAGGACATATGTGCGTTACTTGATAATTTCTAGTTCCAACACCTTTTGATCTGCTATCTTAAAATGATGATCAGTGGTCAAACTCCCTCATTCTTTATTGAGAATGAAATTAAAATATCTTCTAAGTCTGTAGTTTTGGTCTGACAATATGTCTCATGTTAGCAAAAATGGCTCTTATTGCATTACCTTTTTTATTGTCGTATTTTACCAGAACTTCTAAACATACAGAACAAAGCAATAGAACAAGAGGAAACAGCCTCAAATTGTGCCTGGGGATGCTTAGATTGTGTATTAGGAAAAATTTCATTACTGAAAGGGTTGTCAAGCATCGTGCAACAGGCTGTCCAGGGAGGTGGTGAAGTCACCATCCCTGGAGGTATTTGAAAGATACGTACACTGAAAATTCTCTGAAGGACTTAAAAACACGCTAGTGAGAAACTAATATTTCAGTTTTATTTCCCATGTTGCAGAATGTGAATTTCGATCTGCCTGGGTGTCTGCATTCTTCCATTATTTTGAGAGCTGTAGAGCAGCATGTAAAAACACAACAGCTAAAAGTTGTAGGGGACAATGGTGTGCTCTTGGTGTAACAGAGTAGTCTGGTGGGGTTTTCCTGCAGAGTTGTGAAATTCAGATGAGACATGGCAGTCAACACTGCAGCAGTGCCCAAGCTCCTGTTTTTTGCAGCTGGCAGTATCAGCTGACTTCTCTCCTCAGACTGGCTGCACACACATTAGAAACAGACATGGGTACAAAGTTTTTAAATTTTCCTAGGTCAAGTCTTGAAGTTGTTAAAATAGAAAAGTCCTTGATTAATGAACTTGGTCCTCAGTACTCCTCATAATGCAGGCACACACTACAGCCTTACTAATCCTTAGTACATGGATTGCCAAAATAGCATTTTAGAATCAAAGGCAGAGGAGGCTGGCCTCATCACCACAATCAGCAAACCAAGCTGATCAGTAAAAGAGATTAATATTTCTAAAAACACCTGAATAATTAGCCAGGTGAAACTTGTTCTAGTTTGACTGAAGTTGTCATTTTAGTAATAGGTTAGCTAAGCGAGTGCAAATTTGAAAGAGAACACATATGTGGGTTTAAACCTCTTACAACCGGATTACAACTGGATTAGCTTGCACTGGCAAATATTCAGATGCAAGTGAACCAGTATACTTTATATTAAGCCCACATGAGAGCAGCTGGTTTAATTAAACTGCCTTGTACCAGTTTAATTGTGCTGATTTTAAGATAGGCTGATGGAGCTTCTGTAGGTACAGATGCCCTTTACCTACAATGGGCCAGCTTTGTATTTGGCTGCTGTCATTGCATCTTGTGTAGACATCCTTAACTTGCATCCTGCATCTTGTGTAGACACCCTGCTTAACTTGCCCTGGTAACTTGCCCTTAACTTGCCCTACAGCTCAGGGGACCAGCATTGGCTACAAAGCCTGCCCAAGAGGTAGAGTAACAGGCTAATATGAGACTCTCTGGCTAAGTCATGTCTGTAAAACCTGCAGTTACTGCCCTGATTAACTCACTTGGTGCCTTTGGCAAAGCAGTGCAGCAAATCCTTGCAGCATCCTGATGGTGCTGGTGGTGCTGCACGTTATTAAAGCAGGCAGGGCTGGAAGCCTCACCCCTGGAGAGACACACCATCACATTCCACAGTTGCATTTGTGACTGGGAGAGTGACAAGTATTTCATGCTCTGATTGTGGAGTGCATGAGTCTGCACGATTCAGACCTGCTTCTGTCATACATCAGAATCCACTGTACAGAGAGTGAGGAATGAGAAGAACGCTGAACTTCCCCTTAAAAGACAGATGGCATCCCAAGTCCCAGCAAATGGCTCTGTCCATGGAAATGAAGTAAATCACTTGTTCCTAAGCAATGTGAGTCAAGCTGAGCAGTATCAACGTGTCATACAAGAAAGCAGATTTCCTTCCTGTTTTTTTTTTTTTTTTTTGCGGCTGTTTTTTCTCCAGAGTTTAGCAGAGTTTAAGATATCTGGCCTTGTGCGTCTATTTCCTGACTCTGCAGGATACAGTCAGATGTGATCACAGCATGAAGGAAAACCAACAGAGGTGCAATGAGAGAAAGACTAAAAAAATAATTTGAAACTTAGCTGAAACTTCTAATATTTTCATGTGGATGAATGTTTCATGGCATTTTCCTGCATTTTTCAACCCACTCTATGTATAAAGTTTCATAATAATCTTTCAAAAAAACATACCTAAATAATAATTAAAAATATAACTAGGAAGCAAATACTGGAGTATGTTTTAATCAAAATAGCCACATACCAGATACACAGGTGGCCAGATCTTGCACATAATACGTTTTATGTATACTCAAAAGGAATTTCTTGGGTTTGATTAATTTCCCTAGAATTATTAGGCATCCTGTAAGAAGTCTGTTCTGCTAAAAAACCCCTTAAGTTATTTAATGAGAAGCACCACCTGAACTCATTGTTAAGGAGTTAATCACGCTGCATTCTATCCAATGTTAAGTACTATGCAATTTAGCTTCACAAACTCACTCAAATGAAAACATCCACATTCCTCCAGTGCATAATTTTCCATTCATATTTTCTAAGGTAAGACATAAGTCTCTTCACCTAGCTAGCATCATGATTATATATCATTGTTTTATGTGTATGGGAGGGAACTCTACTAAAGGCCTTGGGGCAAGTTCCCACAAAGCTGAAACTGGCAGAAGTACACTCATGGAAAAGGTGTGTCAGTCAACAGGAGGAAAATATGACTGAAAGAAAAATGTGTTAATGCTTTACATTAGTGGGTATGAAATTATCTGCATGAAAGAAGACAAGTACGGTGGCTAATTAGGAATTGGGGCAAGTATAGGTTTTGTATCAGAGTAGCCTGAGAACTGAGTGAATTTCTCTTAAGTTTAATGGACTTGTCAGGTAAGCTAGCCAGAGTGATGCTTAAGGATTTACCTATGGATTCACCCCTTTGATTTCAGGAATCGGTGCAATTTTAAGTCTTTGAAGCTTTCAAGTGAGCAGCATTGTTCGCTGGTGCTACCTTTCAATTTTTTCCTTTGGAATTTGTAGCTACAGGAATAGAGTTGAAAAAGGATAGATTTGGAAAACTTCACTGAAACTTGATTATGAGAGGACATTGCCCCAGACAACTGCAGTTATAACTGCATTGTTAACATAAAGGATGTTTATTCATGGTGTAGGGAAAAATGTAGTTCAGATCTTTATAGGGAAATAGAAAAACCTGTGATTTCTCTAAACAGCCAGACCAGAGCTCTAGTTCACTTAGTGGCAAAACCAGGGCTCTATTTAACTGATTTTATTTTAGTTTTTTCTAAAGAACAGAAATTGGTACATATATGCATGTAGTCAAACGAGATGGTTTTATTTTGGCAAAATAATCCATTTATACATTTATATTGGTTTTCATCAAAGAAAGTGGTTTCTAATTGTATGAAATATTTAATTTGCTATAGGAAAAGCAAAACCATCATAAACAAAGTTTCCTATACCTTTTTTTTTCCTTATTTTTTTAAAGAATTTCCCTTTCTATACCTTAGGGTGGATTTTGCTAATAGTGATTGCTCTAGCGAACCTGTTATTGAAACTCTAGATCAGAAAAATTTGTTTTAGTTCCCACTGGTAACTGAGATAAAGCTTACCTTTGGTTACGGCCTTATGACATAAGTACCTGCATATATTTGCACCAGGGAGGTTGAGGGCTGTGCTGTATGGGGTCTGGCTCTTCCCATATTTGTGTAAGACCAATTTATTGCAGTTACAAGAGGTATACAATATAAAACTGGTGCAACTGTTAAAAAAAATCAAGAGAAATAGCCTTTGCACAACAGTGTTAAAAAATATCTGAAGATGTTCAGATTTCCTTCCCTGTGGTTCCAAGTGAGCATACAATTTTGGCAAGGGGCAAAGCTCAGCAACTCAAGATTTTTTTAAGCACAGCTACTGCTTCCAGTGTTGAAGGTGATTGAGGGGATCCCATATTGAGGACTTTCTTGAATAAGATCACTCTGATCACTTGGAAACTATGAAATAATAACTAGTTCCCACAAAAATACTCATCACAGTTCTGCATATGTGACTGTTGTGAGTTTATTTCTGTATTACTGCTGCTGCATGAACTCCTTTTGAGTACATCTTTTTGTCCTCCGAGGTGGAAGGCAGTTGTGCCCTTACAGCACACACTTTTCACATCTCCTGTTTAAACAGCATCTTCCATATAGCCAGTGGCAGCCCAATCCCTTACCACCTGCAAATACTTTTCTGCCTATTTTTAATTTTTCGGATGTATTTCACAATGTTTTTAATAGTGCCACGTTTTTCATTGTTTGCCCTGCACAGTGAAGGAATCCTTCCTGCTGTTCATTCACTTGAGAAAAGTTTAGGAGGGAAATATTTTAAAAGTGGAGGATGGCATGACTGTGAAGCTCCCAGTTTGCCGTGAAGCCTTCTGAGCAGATCTGATATTGGGTGGCACCAGCCATACAGATAAAGCATCTGAATGGCTGCATACATGACTGCAGAGGCCATTCACTGTCTAACAGAAGTTATAATAAGAATAAAATTAAGTTGAAATAAATAGGAATATGAAGCTGAGTAACATCAGAACCTGCATCTCCCAAGTTCAAAATTACATCTGTTTATTAGAGTAAGTAAGATCCTACTTTAGCTCTGCAACAGATAGCAGCAAACTTGCCTCCTCTCCAGACTACTGAGTTTCAAGCTCTTCAGTAAGGCATTGGTGTCTGTGGAGATACTTCATGGAAGTGAATTGCAGGGAACATATTTTTTTCCTCTTGGGAATAACATTGCCATTTGTTTAAAGCAGATGGCAAAAGGGATTAAATCACATGGCAGTGTGATACCAGAGTGAAAAATATGTCATTATATGTCATCTGTAATTAGTGTACTTCAAGTAACACTTGTTTTAACAGCTCTCCAGCACTAGGGTTTTGTACTTCTGTTACTAGTTTTCTCATCTCAGAATACTTTTTCTCATTTTTGAACCACAGTAGGTGCAGCAGTATTACACAATCTTTTAATTAAGTCAGTTAATGATGTTCTGGTTTTATTTTGTACACTAATGTAAGTGTATCATTTCCTCTGTATTGCCGTCTGATTTTATTCTTTCTAGTATCTTCTCATTTAGAGCTCATTCATTAGGAAGGAAGTTTAAATAGTGCACATTTTTAAGGTGATGTGAAGTGATTGTCCATTCCTATCTTTTGAGGTACTGTTGGCTCATGTAAATCTGCACATCATACCCAGGGTCTCATAGGCTGCAGAATTCTTATTCAACAGGGGGATGGCCAAATCTTTTTCAATCTCCTCCTATTTATGGTTCCAGAAACTTCAGTGCAGTGTTTTTTGAAGTCAGTGGAATTACTGGCATCAATGAAACTGGAATGGTTTGGACTGTGTCTCTTACATACAGATTTATTCTTTACTTAGGTAAGGTTATTCCAGTAGATACAGGTTTCAGGGGGGTAGAAGGATGGAAAGGATCACATTTTGAAGAAAACAGGCAAAGGGTCTTCTACCAGGCAGCTGGTTTGTAGTGAAGCAGCTCCAGCTCAGAGCTGTGATTTCATCAGAAAGGTCACAGGGAAAGAGGTGATCTCTCAGGAAAAGCAGTCACAAAACAAGAGTCTTGCTAATTGTTCTTTGATGTCAGGAAGATACCTTGGGAGGTCCGTGTTTTCCTCAGGCAGTGCGATCTGTGGGTGGAGACCTGGTTATGTGCCCTGCTTTAGTGCATTAAAAATGTTTTGTATATGTTTTGTAATAGAGTTAGAACCTGGAATAGATGCACACGTATGAATAAATAATTCATCCTAGAGCTGGGAGAAGCTGTTTATGGATGGCCCAATTTTGCAAGACATAGTATGCACACACACCCTGTAAAATCATATAGCTGAATCACCAAATGTATCTGTCTGGCTTATTTTTAAAAGTACAATTTCATTTTAATTATTTATTATAATCTTTACTTATTCCAGGAAATGGCCTGTAGCATATTCTATAAAAGTAATGAATTCTTAGTAATATGAATCCTCAGCAGCATCTTCTCTTAAGTATTTATTGAGGAACTGGGAAAGATTGTCTGTCTGTCTTTTACTGGCATTCATCACAGGCACACCCAGTTGCCTTCCACATAAGTTATATTGGCCGTGGCCAAACTGTTAGAGGAGATTTCGTCGTGTATCTTGTTCTGTCTCCCCAGATGCTATAGAAAACTTTTCTTTGGGTGTAATGTAAATTTTTTGTGAGGCAGTAGAGGGGAGCAGACTTGGTGCTGGTATGGAAGTAGTTTTTAGTTTAATCAAATAGGAAGACTTCCAGCAGTCACCTGCTGACATGAAGTTTGTTCTACAACTGAACCATAAATGATAGAAAAATAAATGTAGTTTGGCTGTATCTGTTTAGAATCTGCCTTAGAAAACTCAAATGAAGAAACCCATGTGCCTTCAAAAGTCACGGAATAAATTTTTTGTTAAAGAATGCATGACATGGAGAGCTTGTATATTTGGCAGGGATGAAAAGAGATATATTTTTATTTCTTCTTTGAATTGAGGTTGAGAATTGTGAAGTAGTTACAGCAAAAACTGCAATGAAACTGTCTCCTGTGCAGATGACCTTGCTGTTGCAGCACAGCAGAAATGTGAAGGGCTTGAATGAAGAAAGGCTTTTCTGCATTAAACAGTCAATTTTGAACTGAAGGTGAAAGTTGCTGCAGGATGGTGTTTTTAAAAGACAGCATCCCTTCTTTTTCTGCTGTGTGGAAGTGGCCCTCTCTCTGAAGTGGTGGGATGAGACTGGTGCAGAGATACAGTGTGAAGGGCAGGCAAGGTGCTGGAGGGAGTCAGAGCAAAGCAGAGCTGGGGTCTACAGAGGCACAGCTGTGGAACTAGAAGCAAAGTCAACTGAGAATAAAGGCAAGAGGTGGGGTGGAGGTGGGGATGAATTTGGGCTTGAAGACTATTGTTGCACGAAGGGGGAGAGAAGTGAGAGCAGAAGAAAGGAAAGTGGATCCAACCACATTCCTGGGATGCACTCAAGGAAAGCACTTAGCTGAAGTGATGGAGGCACATGCTTATTTGATAATTGTGCATTTTTCTGGCTTTGATGTACTGTTTTCCCTTTAGCTTTTATGCAAACTGTTTCCACAGCAGTTATATGTTCACAGAACATTGAGCAAACAATTAAAAAGGGCACCCATTTAAAAAATACTCAATCACACCCTGAAACTTTCCATGCTTATGATGCAAAACTTGGGGAAAGCATAACTTTTCAATTTCTGTTGGTTTTTTTCAACAACTGCGTGAAGAAAACATCATTGCATATACTTCCCGCCAGCCTAAGTAAAAATGGGTAAGAATTGCTTAGTAGTAATACTCAACCTGCAGTAAAAAGGTAGCAGCCAATCCCTTGTATTTTGAGCCAGGTAAGAACAAGTATCTCTGTGACTATCAGATAAGAGGCTTCTGTCAGGTGCTTGCTCTTATAGTAATGCTTGTATTTCTTTCCTGCATTAATCAACAAGCAGCAGCCTTTATTAAAGCATAAGATAAACATATAATTAATTTGAAACAGGTGCTTTGAATTATTTTTTGCTTCTGCAGCTATCCTGTGTTTTTGTTCAGTATCCTGACATTTCTGAGTTTTGATCTCATCAGCTTTTGAGTAAGAATTGGTAGATCTGGTCTCTTGCTGGGAAAGAGACCAATGTTCTCAGGACACTTGGGAGTGTTTTATAAAGTGACCTCCTCTTTTCGGCTTTTGTAGAAAGAGTTATACCCTTTTGCCAGTTATTACCCTTTTGTCAAAGTCCAAAGCACACTCCTTTATGTTGCACCTGGAAGACTGGCCAAAAGCTGGGGACTAAACTACTTGCTTGCCAAGGTCTTTGGTTTAATATTTATTTCAAAGCAAAACTGTATTTTAAAAACAAAACCAACAACCATCCATAAAATATGAAGCGAAGTTAATCAGGACTATAATGTCTGTCTGTGGTAACAGAGAGCTGGAAA
Source organism: Phaethornis superciliosus (assembly GCA_023637945.1). Classification (NCBI taxonomy): domain Eukaryota; kingdom Metazoa; phylum Chordata; class Aves; order Apodiformes; family Trochilidae; genus Phaethornis; species Phaethornis superciliosus. The sequence continues at coordinate 26,971,009 of JAJQWJ010000004.1, forward strand.
AAGAGTTTTGATGTGTAAATGTCCCCTTTTGTTTCACAGGGAGTGAATTTGTGTGCCAGAGACTGTTTTTTCAAGGTTGATGCTGTTTCTCTCTTTGTGAGGGAAATAAAGGAAGCCTCACTGCAGTGTTTCACCTGTGGAGTGCAAATGGGGACAGCAGGCAGGGGAAACCGAGCGGATGTGTAGTGGGGCCGAGCGGATGTGTAGTGGGGCCGAGTCTAGGGAAATGCTGTTTTGGTCTGTAACTTTATGGGATCTCTGTTTCTCCAGCAAACATTCAAGCAGAAGCAGTACCCTCTCACTGCAGCTGGTATTGACTTCAGCCTGCTGGCCAAGGGGCTTTCTTGGATTATGGGGCAGCGGGCAAACATCGCAGCCTGCTTCAGAGACACCCGCGTTAAGACACCCGCACAGAATGAGGCTTCCCCGCTGCTTCTGCGGGCAGATGAGCGGTCCCTGCCCAGGAGAGTTGCCCTCTATGGGGTGCAGCAGCAGCCCTGAGCCAGCAGCTGGTCACCTTCCTTGTGATCCTTTGTAGGAAGGGTGTTCTTGGGGTTTTATGGTTATTTTCTCTTACTCATTTGAGTGCAGCTGTGTTTAATGAGCTGGAAAAGAAGTAGGTCAATAAAACATATGTTTGTTGTTAGCAGAATACCTGTTGGACCATGTGTGTGTCTGTAATTGACCATCTAAAGCTTCAAAGCTGAGCACAAAGACAACTTAATAGGGAATTCGTACCTAAATAAATTAATATTAAGCAGAAGCAGGCAGCTGGCAGGCATGTTGCCTTGCCAAGGTGAGACTGTGGGTATTTAATGCACTGACAAGTTAGGATTTCAAGTCCGACCTATTTTTATATCTCTCACTTATATGCATTAAAAAACAGCACCCCAAAAATAGTTTAGAAGCCTTGTGCATTAAAACAAACACAACTGATAACCATCTAAGTAAGTTAAAATTTTTTATTACTTCACCATCCTAGGTTATAACATAGCAACTGGCATTCTATGAACATGATCTGACAGTGGCATCAGTGGCAGTGTCTGAGCCTGAGATGTTTTTAGTATCTTTTCTGTGATAACACTAGTGTTGGAAACAGCTCCATCATCACATGACTTCAAAACCTAGACCTTTAAAACAAGTATCAACTGCATGAGCTAGAACAATTATAGAGCTTTATGATAAGGCAGTTTGGGTGAAATAAGTAAGTTCTGTCCAAGAGGAGAATTTGTTCTAAGTTCTCTAGACCAAACTTCTCTAAAGAATTATCAAGCAAAACTTGAAAACTGAATTGCATGTTTTCCCTAGGCCAACAACTAAACAAAGACCAGGAACATGCAGAATAATGGCATTTCCAGTAATTTTACCCTGATCAAAAATTCAGAAGTACACATGTGAAGAAAAGTTATGTTGCTGGCTTTACTCGTCATAGACTTTGACTTCTTTTTCTTCTCTGTCTTGTAACAAAATATGCCAAAAGCAGGTAAGAGTCACTAATGTGGAGCATATTATGATCTAATTGTTCATCTGCTTTTTGTGAAAAGACCTCTCGTTCTTGAAGGTGCTTGTTTGCCTAAGAAATGTAGCTGCTGCTTTTTCACAGAGTTTAGCTACTTAAAAGTAAACAGCAGCATTAGAGTTCTCAGATTGATTTCCCGCCTCATTCAGTCAGCTGGGGAATGGATTAGGCTCCTCTTCTCTTGGTAGCTTCACGGTCAAACTATTTTTTTCAAGTGTTTTTTGAGATCCAGTACTAAACTCACTTCCCACTGTGAAATCAGCTTTACCGAGGTGTGAAGGCTGGGTTCTCGATGGTTTTTGCTATCTTGACTCCTGGTGAAACTCTTGGGAATTGTCCTCAGGTCCTCAACGCCTGCCGACACCTTTTCTATTCCACGTGTCCTGACTCCAGGGGAAGGCAGCATCTTACTGTTAAAGTCAATAGACCAGAGAAATTTTAAAATTTAAAAACTTTATACATTTATTAAAGATTTGTTAACGAGCAAATAAGCAAAACAGCGCGCTGGGTGACTGGGGAGTTTCCTGCTCCGACAGTAGTCTGGAAGTTCAACGGGACAAAACCATTTCTTTCCCTTTAGTCTTTTCATTGGTTCTCGTTTCACGGGCTCTTCCTCCGTTGGTTCTTGCTTTGTGGGCTTTATCCCATTGCTGAGGGATTTGGCCAGTTAGTCCATAGTCCTTAGAAACTGCTATGTTGAGATTCCTGGTAGGGATAAGATGTCTTCTTCTCTGAGTTTTCTTCCTTATAAGTGCACTTAAACCCATACTTTTAGATTTATTAGGATATAACACTTAAACAGTATCTTTAGAATAACAGAACATAACACCTTATTGTAACTTTACTAACTCAAACTTAATTTGATAAGCAAATTAATTATGCTAGCTTCAATCAACTATTATATTAGTCCCGGGTGTTCCTGGAGGAAAGGTGCTACTGCTCCGGCAGCGTTCCCTGATCTCCCACCAACCATCAGCACTACAAAACAATGAGCCCGAGCTATGGAAAACCCATGGCAAACTGGTCTTAGTAGGTACTTAAAAAAAAAAGCAATGCAGCCCGATCATAGTGCCTTTCTTTTCACTGTGAGGAAAGGGAGAGAGGCCGAGATGCCCCGGAGTTCCCTGGGGAATCGGCTGTGGGTAATCTGCATGGAAATCACTGGGAGCATCATTAGAGGCAAATGCTGGGATTTGCCGGTGGGGACTTTTCAGTGGAGCCCATGGGCGTTAGGCTGCTGTTGGCTACTGAACTGGAATGGCAAATGAGAGCCTGTTACCCTTGAATTCCTTTGAATATCCCAGACCCAGTAGACTTAGCACTGATTTTTAAAGGTGTCTGATTGTGTTTTGCATTATGCATGAGTGCCAGTGGGGGGATTAAATACAGCAGTTCTGCCATTTCAAATAGCTTTGGCCTGAAGTTGATTTGTCAGCTGTCAGTCCAGATGAACTTGGTATAAAACCAGGCACCAGTTATTGTAAGGAAATGGTAAACCCAAAACCTAACTCTGTATATTATCTTCATAGGAATAATTGTTTTGAGAATCCTAAACATATTTGTTTTTAAAAGTGGCTTGAATATCTCCAGATTTAATGAAAGTTTATTTCTTAAGGAGAGTCAACATGTGACACAGATTTCTAAAAGTCACAGCAAGTTAATTCAGTCTGTATATGCAGTATCTGCAAAACTTGTGTGGTGAATTGCTCTCAAACCTCCCCTCCATTTATTGTGGATGTTTAATGTTTGTTTGGGTTGTGGTTGCTTTTTTTTTTTTTTTTTTTTTTTAAATTGCTAGGAAGGAAAAAACCTGTCCAAAGCTCAGAGCTGACCCAGCTTTGGGGAGCTTGAACCAGGGGCCTCCAAAAATCCCTTCCAACTTGAATTATGCTGTCATACTGTGAAATTAGGGTCAGAGCTGGGGGCTTTCTATTAAAAACACAAGAGACTTTCGGAGAGATTTTTTGGCTGGAGTTTTTCCTAGCGCTTCGATAATGTCTTCCTGTCGTTCCCATAATCATCAATGTGGGTGCTCCAGGGTTACCTGAAGAGCTCTGATCCTCGAGGGAGAGAGAGGTGAAGGAGAAAATCCGTGGCATTTACTTGATGTGTAAGTGCTTACATCCTGTGACAACAGACAGAAGGTGAGAAGCAGTGTGACTAACGAGTTGTTTACTTGGCTTTTGTACCTCCGCCCCCACCCAGGAGCTTGGGCTGTGTTTGGTTTGGTATGTGTTGATCTCGGATTCCTGCAAATGTCAATGCTTGTCCTTCATCTTCCAAGCAGTTTATGCGATGGCAGTAATCCTGTCTCTTAGTGTTACAGGAAGAGTAGGGCATTGTAGTTACGATGTGGAATGCCACTTTTTTATGTTTCCTGTGGAACATTACCATGTTTTTAGCCAGCAGCTTTTTGGGTTTGATGACCCTATTTGGAGAACTGAGGTCCCCTTAGAAATTCAGGCTGCCTCAGTGAGCAGGCCTGCATTTTTTTGTTAGTGTTACATTTAGGTTGCCTAGAAAAGTATTTTTGTTTTGGGGCAGTGGAGTATCTCTCTGCATCTTCATAGTACCAATCCTTAAGGTAGCAGTGTTAAACACAAGGGAAAACAGGAAGCTTTTAATGTTGGATTTTGTTGGATTAAGCTTTTAATTAATTAGCTTGTAATGTTGGATTTGGTGGTGAGTGTGCATGAGAGTATCAGTGATTTTTTTTTTTTTTCCATAAGTTTAGTTGAAGCAGCCTCTAGCTCTTGAGAAAATTGATGAGGGAGACAACAGGGAATGCCTGGGTTTTCTTTATTTGATGATACGGATACGGTCTCAGCTGATAAAAAAGGAGGAGGAACTTGATGTAAGTGGTATTTTGTGCTGCTACTACACTGCACCAAAATGTTGAAGTGATGTCACAGGTCACCTAGTAGCTCCTCTCCATCCTCAAGCATATCCCTGTTGGCTGCGGAGTTTGACCATCCTAACATTGTTAGAGTGTATTTTCCTGGTCTGATGTCCTGTTTTGTCTGGAGTATACATGGTGCAGCTGAGGATTTGGCTCCTGAGGAAAGAGCCACCTGCAGTGTTGTTGCAGAAATACATTTTGCACAACTGAGGTCCAGTTAAAGGGTGTTCAGTTTGCACATGGACTGCATGGACCGAGATGCAGTGAGATGTCTACAGCCCTTAGCCACTGCAGAAGTGGGAGGGAGCAGCACCCTGGAAGTCTCTCAGAAGATCCTGTGGAAAGGTTTTTTAAATCCTTGGAAATACGGGAATATTTTCTGCACTTGTATAAATAGGAAAGAAAAATTTGTGTTCTTTAGGTGTAAATGAACAAGAGGAAGGCTGTGGCCAGGTACAGACACCTTTGCTTCTCCTTTCTGTGCAAGGGGTGCAGGAGGGAGGCAAATGACAGAGCCCAGCCTAGGCAAGAGGGGTGCAGGCAGGGGCAGTGGGAACACTTTGTCTGGGTGCTGGTGGTGTTGGTACTGGGCTGGTGGGCTTGCTATAGAGCTGAGCACAGCTTGCCCAAGCATCATGTGGTAGGATGGAGGGGAGCAGAAAAACTGATGAATAAATGAAGAGTTTTTAAAAAGAACTAATACAAAATTAATTTTATGGCTGATGTTGGCAGGTGACTTATGGTAAGAGTGAAGGAGGCTCATAAAAAGCCAGTGGTCCTTATTTACCTGGCTCTTGATTCACAG
>JAJQWJ010000004.1:26981231-26996231 GCA_023637945.1 Phaethornis superciliosus
TCCAGTGTAAAACAGAAAAAGAAAGGGAATTTAGGATTAGTTTTCTTAACATCCTGTGTCGTCCCACTATGACCAAGCACAGCTTGTGTATAAATACCTTGCCCTTGCCACCAACCCTGTGGTCTCAGAAGGAGGGATAACATACATGTGGCTTTAACTGGGAGCCAAAGCCTGTTTGCTCCCCCCATCTTTGTGAATATCAAAGATGAGAAGCTGCTGAAGGCAGAAGCAGTGATATGATGTGTTCACACATGCCCATCGCATAATCATCTCCCACTGCTCCACACACCCGCTGCTGGGGAGCAGCCTGGGCTCTGCAGGGTGCCAACAAGTTTGTTTTGCCTTAAACTCTTGCCTTGGTGAACAGGACTGGTGAAAGGTACGTGTCAGGGGAATGCCAAATGTGGGCAGGTATTATTTCAAATTGTTACCAGTTACAGTGACACAGTGTGTAAATAACCCAAATGTCTCCTTTATAATAGACTTGCATGACACATACATGTGAGAAGGGGTATGCAGGCATGAAATTACTTTGCACAAGTGACCAAGGTTCAAAGGACCCTGGTGCTTGCTAGGCTAGCTTGCTTCTGGTGTTAAACAAGCTGTGGAAAGGGTGGCAAGCTCCCCTTCTTCCTGTGGAGTTCTTTTTGCAGAGAGAAAAGTGAAAAGTTAACCCTCTTGATGTAACAGCAGAGGTCAGTTGGACCAAGATTACAGTGGAAAATATTGCTGCCTGTCCACTGCAGACTTTACTCATCCCTAGGTATGAGGGTACATGCTCTCTTACTATACAGCCTTTTTTAAAATGTTATTATGGTAAAATTGCTTTACAGAAACAAAGATGTAGAAAAGCCAGCTATTGAGGTGTAGTTCCTGAGGGCCTGAAGTGGTACAGAAAGCTGACTAAGGAGAAAACCCAACTGTGGGTTTTCTTTTTTGTTGTTGTTTGGTTTGGGTTGGGTTTCTTTGTTTGTTTTTTTTTTTTTTTTAAGATCATCACAAAAGCCTTCAGATTTCAATGCTGTAAAAAGAGTACCTGATTCTTTGCATTTGTATGAGAAAATTCGAAAGGAACCTATGAAGATCCTTTTGAAATAATTTCTTAGTGTTTGGGTGCAAGTATTATCTTCATGTCACACCTAAAGATTGAGACAAGAACAGAGCATTTGTGCAAATAAACTTGTGCAGATAAACTTGGCAGGAAAAGCTGAATAGGTATAAGTGTGTTACAGACAGCAAGTGCTAGTCAAGCAGACTTTCCCCTTGGTTTTCCTTAGCTGATTCTTTTTCATCCATGAAAGGAAGGCTTGCAAATAGAAGGATGGCAACTGCATTAATTTTACAATTGTATTATTACTAGTGAGAGTATTAAACATGTACTGTATGTTTCCCTCCAGCCCAACTCTGAAAGCATTTATGCATTTCCATTATTGTGTGTCTGGTTAGTGAAGTATTGGTATGAATTTCATGTATTGTAAACACAGTAACAGTGGTCATCCCTTGGATGACAGTGGACAGTTGCAGTAAATGTGACTACAGTACCTCTCACCAGGCTGTAGTATAATTTCTAATACAGCAGTGGTTTTCTTTCTAGACAGATGCAGTAAACCAGAAAATGGTGCTAATGATGAAGTCAGAATTTGATCTTTGTCCTGTCTTGGGCATGGCAGAAGATGCATTGTCACATGTCCTGTCTCTTGTTTGTTACAGATCTGAATGCATCGCAGACCCAGTGTCCCCAGACAAGCATTCAGGATCAGGGATCCATCCCACTGCCACAGGTAGACACAGTGATGCTGAACCATCAGCCTGACAGCCTGCAGGATGCAGAAAGTGGAAACAGAGTAGAAGAGAAGATTGTTTACCTCTGATGGCTCTTTTTCTAATTTTGGTAGCACTTCGGAAATATAATTGTGTTTGCTTTTCCAAATGTCTGTAGTTGCTCTCTGTATGACCAAATAGCTTTAAGGATAGTATTTGATATTAAATGCAAGATTTTCCCCATGATAAATATAACAATTAAGTTCTCAATCCTTTGCAAATCTTTAATTTATGACATGATTTCAAATGCTTTGCAAGAAGTAGTGTGTAGCAGGGAAGATGTAATGTTTTGCAAGTGTGAAGAGATGTGAAAACTACTGTTGATTTTCTCTTAAGTTTTCTTTTTTAAAAGGGCTAAGAGAGATGGGACTGCTATTTGAGACTTCAGAGTCTGAATCAGTAACATTATGACAGTTGTGATATAATGAGAAGACAGGAATAAGACTGATGGCTATAGTCTTCTGTGAAAAGTGCTATGTATTCTTAACCATTGGGTAATTTTCCTTGTCCCCTAGCTCAGGAACTGCTCTCAAGAGAATGCTTGTTATGGTCTCAGCATAATTACATAATTGTAAGTGTTTGTTCATGTCTCAAAGCTTATCCTAATTTTGGTACTGTTGCCAGTTTCTGTGCAGAGATGTTGTAAAACAGTTTGTTATTGTAGTAACTGTACATCATTTCAGTAAGTGCCCTTACACATTATAATTTACCAGATGGAACCATCTCACTGGTCCTTGAAAGAAAGAAAGGGAAAAAATAGTAGGCTTTTAGATAACCAGATCCTTCTGAAACTGCGGATTTTCCATATAGGAGCCAGCTAGCTAGCTTCCTGATTTCAGGTTCACAGGCATCAAGAGTGCGTAAGGCAGTAAGTAAATAGGATCTGTTTTGTGCCTTTCTGTCTTTCAGAAATATTTGTATAATTCTTCTGAATGGAATAAATGTTCTGTGCATTTCTGAAAACCTGTAACTTTGATTCATTGCCAGGTCCAGACAAGCTCCTTGCCTGGTTTGCAGCCTGCTCTGCTTCAGGTGATGTCTGCTTTGGTCCAGGGCAGGCAAAGATATATTCCAGGCACCTCAGCTGGCAATACCAAGGATGTGGCTGTTTGAGCAGGCACAGGCAGTCCACTAGACTGTCCAGGTGCTGCTTAGCTTGGCTGATGGGACCAGCAGCAGGGTGGCAGAGATGCAGCTGCACAGCTCCTGCATCAGACAGAGCTTCTGCCTCACATCTGCCCAGCTCATGGGGCAGGGTTGCCCAGGACTGTCCCTGCCCACTTGTCTTGATGAGCCCCAAATGTTTTCCATTTTACCCTAAGCCTTGCATTGTGAAAAATCTCTTGTCAGGGGGCAGGGTTTCAGATAGTAGATGTTTGTCAAGAAGGGTTTCCTGATACTGAGGATTCATCTTAAGGTACTGCTGAGCTATTGGGAATATTCAAAAGCAGAGATTTCTGGGCTACGAGATTAGCCATCCAGTTGGTATCTTGGGTCAACAACTGGGCAACTGACCTTCTTGATGAGCAGTACCTGATTACCAGTTGGTATTAATTCACATGCCTATGTCATCAGCTGTATTTTCCAGTTACCATTGCCAGCCCTCAAGATTCCCGCTCACCTGACAGTGCTTCCTCATGTCTCCTTATAAGAGAAAAAAAACCCCCAAACTTCTTAGGAAAGTTTCCATTTCTGGAAATGTTTTACCTTCTTTACATTTCACAGTTAGACTGAAATTAAAATGGGAATCCAACCTCTCCTAAGGGTCTTACATTAAGGATAGTCCCCCGTCTCTCTGTTTTACCAGTCAGCAGTTAATTCAGCATTGCCATCTGGACAGCTTTTTGGCGAATTTCTGCATAGCCAGACCAAGTTCTTGGGATGCAGTATATCCCAGGATATGGGCATTGCACAGAGACAGTGGGAAATTGGGGAAAACTGAGTAGTTTTTCTCCACAGTTACTGTCTCTGCATTTTATTATGCCTTCTCTGAAACATCTGGTACTGGTTACTGTCAAATCCAAGCTGCTGGATGGATAGCTGCTGTCCCAGTCTGGTGTGGGAATTCCCATGTAAGGGACTTGCCACTGGGAAAGGAAGGGAGGATACTGCTTCTCTCATCAGTTTTAATTGAGGGTCTGGGAGTCTAAAAACAGCTGGCTGGGACTTCAGCTGTTGTGCAAATTCCTTGGGTCCTCTAACATCAGGCAGCATCATATTTTGCTCACCTGTGTTTACAGTAAAACTTCTGGCACTCAAAGAAGGCAAAGGCAGGAAACAGGTGGCCTCTAGAGTTAGGTATTTTAATTTAGAAAATGTTTAAACTGTTGGCCAGTATGGTCTCGGCAGGTGCTCTTTATAACAAGATGTATTATGCACCCATGAACTCTGTCCATTATTTAGGCATTTCTTAATACATAAAAGAATGTAAATGCAGCCCCAATGAGACTCAGCCATTTTAGCAGGCTGCATTTTTTTGCCATCGTCATGCATGTATTAATGATTAGTCTTGTTTTTTAATTAGAAAAATATATCTGGACATCCTCCCCTTAATTTTTATTACTCTGTTTTGAAGTGGGATTATTTTCAAGGCCTCTTGGTTTTATTTTCAGCTCATCCTATATATTGTGCTTTCTTTTTGCCCCACTTCTCAAGGCATTTTGCCTATGAAAACTCAAAATCAAATTTAGTAATCAGTTTCAGTGTTTAAATTAAAGGAGCTGTTGATGTACCGCAAATCTCCAATGCACTGGGATGGGCTCTCTCTTAGTTTTTTCTTTTTTTTTTGAACTGACTTCCATAATTTAAAATAAGTGGTGGGGGATGTTTTTTACTGTAATGTCTAGACTTTGTCCAGCATTTCCTCCGTAGTGTTGCATGCCAGTATACCTGCCATATCTCACAATTTTGAGAGATTTTAAAGGGAAAGTCACAAAAAAGGTTTTTTTTCTAGCAGATCTATGGAAACAGTCAAGAAGGAATTCATAAAGTGTTCAAGATTACAGTATACTGGATCCACAGCCTTGGATTTATGCATTCAGTCACTTAGAATGCATTCAGAATAAGGCCAAAATAAAGCAAAAACTTCACTTGGCTGTTTTTTTGAGCATTAAGGTAAACAACAGATTTAGCTTCATTTTTAAGAGATTTTTCATAGAGCTCACCCATGTATTTTTTTGAATGACTGAATTATGTACAGAGTAGGCTATCAGCAGAACTCTCCAAAGATTGTTTACTGAAGTGAAGTGATAAAAAACCCCCAACGTGTTATGTTTGCCATGTAAGGAACAGCAATCATTGTCCTGTGGACTGCATTCATTTACATGCCACCTATTTAGCTTAACAGTAAGATTTTTCACAGCTTCTTAATAAAGTAGGTGCAAATTCTATAGTAATGTGCCATAAGGATGATAAAATCATAAGCATAGTGTTGTTCATTCAGAGAAAAGCAAAGAGACTTGCTGTAGTAAATAATGTGTACAACGTGTGCTGGCTGAACTTCGAAAGCAAAAAGATTTGCAGATGAGGCAGTTTTCCTTGTGCATTTGATAAAAATGAGGTAATAGTGTGACTGCCTAGATACCTTCTAGTGACTTTTCTATTTGAAAATATTTCCAACCCTAGATCCTTCCCATCCAAAGCCAGACTTCCCAGATTGTACTACAGAAGTAGAAACAACATAGGTATTTGTGTACTATAACAGGTTGGATGTCTCCTTTTTCTTATGGAACTGCAGTTTGTGACTTATTTTTGCCAAGGTAAGTGGACGTATTTGTTTTTTTCTCTTCCCTAGTATATGTCTGGATGTAGAAGCACTGCAGAGTAGCTGTGAATATTCTCAGTAATCTTAGTTCAAAAGACAGCTACATGTTAGCCTCCAAAAAGGTTTTCCTATTTCACTTGCTGCCAGGTTCTGAGATAAGACTGTGAGGATGGCCTGAATTCAATGGCTTGAATTTTGCATGAAGGCTGCCTTTGGCAGGCTGATATGAAACCAGGGTGTTCCATTTCTTCAGTATAAAGGAAAAACCTCAAAGGATAACCTTGCTGGCATTAATGTAAAGAGTTCTTGTTAATAGAGACCTTTGGTCTGTAAAAGTTCATCAGACAATAGACTATTAGGCTTCTTAGTCTTGTATCAGGAGAACACCAAAGACTAAGAGGATTGTGGAAGAACTGTTTTGTGGGCTGTGTTGGTGAAATATCCAGGTAAGTCACCTGTGAATATCAGTGTTTTTCACTGACATGCAGAGCAGTGTTGGCAGCAGCTCTATTCAGGTCAGTAGCTGGCTCCAAAATTCCCAGAGAGTTCCCTGTGCGTCCTAGGGATCAGTTATGCACCATTTCCTCCCTCTTCTTTTTGCTCACTCAGTCTCAGATAAGGATGTTCCTGCCCCTTACATAGAATGGCTATCACAGAGAGCTCTGCATCAACCAATGAATCATGAGTTTGGGTCTTGAAATATCCAGGGTGGAGATCAAGAGGAGAAAAAAGAAACATTAGGAAAGGAGGTCTGCATACAGAGAAGGCAGGAAGAACGTCCCCTACCATGGGATGTTTTAAAGGCTCCTTCATGGAACAAGATTTTGTATTTGGAGAAAAAAAAACCCCAGTCATTCTAACACTATCTATTGTTTGTTAGACTTATAATCTGAGAACCGGTTAGATGCAATTTGGTAAAAATCCAGTGCCAGATACAGCGAGGATGGGATATTATGAAAGTCACAATGAAGCATGGGAATTGAAACAAAGACGTTCTTCTATGGAAGCTGTTCAACAGACCCAAGGGAACTCTCTTACCAGCTCTCCATAAACTGTCTAGCCATGCCTACTATGCAGAGGTGTGAACCTTTTGATAACCTGTGTTACCACTGCTAACAACAAAGCCTTGCATAAGTGAACAACCCCATGAACTGAAGATGGTCTGCATTCCCTGTCTTCAGATCACTGAAGATGCTCATGCTTCTAGATGCTGTATGAACAGAAAAAGCTTGCACATAGCTGTATCTGTAAGATTTCCTTCCTTCTACCAGATAGTTTGAAGACTCTATTCCCCCCCCGTGGAAATGATGTCCTGGCCTCAGCTGACCTTCATTTGCTATCTATACTACAGCCATGCAAAATATCTGGGTATTAAGTAATCAGAATGTAGCAAATCTTGTTGCTGCTGTTAAATGCTGTGGAACACGTCTTAATCACATCAGACTACCTTCCATTTGATGCCCAGGCTTTCTTCCTGGTACTTTTCATGACCTTTAGGTCCTCAGTGAACATCTAACACTCCGACTAGAGGGCATGGTTGATATTTTTTCTGTGTCTGGCACATCAGAACTTTTAGAAAGAGGTGAAACTCAGTACAGGAGGCAAAGCTTGCTTGTGGCTGGTCTACAGATGTAGCATGAACTCCCTGAGAAACTGCAGGTGCTCACTAGTGCTGCAGGTGAGATTGTTCCTCCTGCTGTCTCTTAAGAAGAGCCCTGGGTTCAGAGGGAAGGGTTCCAGCTCTGGGACTGGTACCTGGCTGTCAGCTGGACAGTGCTTGCAGCTTGATAACACAGAAAACCTGTCTGTGGGAGTACTAAGCCAGTCAGTGCTGCTGAAGCTGATGCCATAGGTCATGCTGGGAGCCAGCTGCATGCTCAGCCCTGGTTTTCCCCAGAGCAGAATGGTGGAACCCCAGGGGAGCTCTTGTGTCAGTCAGGTCACTCCCCTGTCTGGCTCTCATCCCCCTGGTACCTCTCTTGAGGTTACATGGTTGTGTGCAAGTAGTGAAAGGTGGCTTACAGCTCTGGGAAACTACTCGTGGCATGTAAAATGAATGAAGGGTATTCCACAATATGAAGTAGTTATTGACAAAGGCTAAGGCACTTTCACTGGAAATCTTGGTTTGCACAGCAGAAAGAGTTCCACTTCCAATTCTGACTCCAGCTGTTTTCATTTGATTTGCAGCATAGCTCTTCAAAGAGATCTGGATAAGAACTTTCAAAGACAATACATCAGCACTTCATGAGACCACCAAAAAGCAGTTTAGTTTATTTGTAGGAGTTTTGTCACTTCTGCTTGTCCTGCAGGCAGGACTCCTTTGGAGTCTTAAGAACTAAAAAACCCATGAAATGGCTGGGACTCTGACATGCTGCTCAAATGTTCTGAATATGAATAACAGAGCATCATCTACAGATACCAAATTCAAACTTCTCTTCCTTTTGGGAAACTGGGAGCTCAGAACATCTGGGCAACTGAAATTCCCCAGAATGCACTCCTTCCATCTATAATGTGAATTAAATGTAACTCTATTACTGCTCACCACTTAATTTCCCAATTGCCTTCTGATAAACATAAACATTTCCCTAAACATTGCTCAGATGCTTGCAGCCTATTATTTCTGCAACTTCTGTCAGCAGTTCTGGGGTAATTACAGAGTTGGGCCTGAACATAAAAGAGATTAGAAGGCTGTCAGATATTTGGAACATGTAGACATGAATCCAACCTTGAAAGACTCAGGCAAAATGCTCCCCTTCAACACAAATGTTTTTCAAACTCAGATGATGAACTGTCAGACAAAGCTATACAGACTGAAAAATAAGTGCTTAGGGAAATAAACAGCACAAGATATAGTGGAAACTGCTTCTTCTGTACAGTGTTCAGGGAGTTACCATTGCAAAAAATCCGTTTAGATGTTTATTGTTATTTTTAACAACAATTTGTTATTATTTGTTTGGGGGTTTTGTTTACCGGGGTTTAGTATATAATTAAATAACGAGATAACTGTAGTGTTGAAAGTAAAGCTGAATATGAGTGACTCGGCTTAATGTGGCATAAAAATTCACAGTCAAGTAGCAGGAAGGATTGTTTCCATCCATGGGAAGACTTTTTATGGACTGAGGATCCACAGTTGACAGAGGTGGCATGTGACAGGTTATACTGTCTGGTACTGCTGTTAACAGGAGAGGTCTTGCCTTCAGGTCCATTGATATACTGTGATCTCCCCCAGCACAAAACCAGGATGCTCTGTGTGTTTTTCCATCAGGAATCTGGCTAGGGCTGCCAGTGGTCTTGTCCACTAGGGCATAGGTGTGCTTCTGTCAGGAGCTGGCCCACGAGCCTGGCACATGATGGTTGAAGACAGTTTCTCCATGTTGCCTTTGTCCCCTCTGTGATAAAATGGTGATTTCTTCTGTATTGCAGAGTGGCTGTGTGCCACATCACACAAGCTGATTCTTGTGTATTTGGTACTCTCTGTTATGCTGCCATTTCAGCTACTGTTAAAAGAGGTTTGACAAGTAGTGGTTTCTGAAATGCAATATCTCTGTGAAAATTCAAAATTTATTTAAATTTTTACAAAGCAACAAGGGTCAGGTATGGTTATAAATCACTAACACCATGTGTGTTGTTTAATCTTCAAAGCAAGTTTTACCTTTAGACATCCATAATTTACTCAGTAAATATTGTTCCTCTTACTTCAAAAGGAAGCAATAATTAGATTATCCCTGGACTCAGATTAACATTTAATTTGTACATACCTTCACAGCAACATAGTTGTCTGCATACAATAGCAAAATAATTCTTTTCAACTCTGTGTGTATGCTGTCAGTGTCTAAAGCTGTAATTTAATACCCAGGGGAAAGATCTGGCAGTGTATGAAATGCAAACACTCAGAGGTTTTCCAAGCCAAAGTGCCCTCCATCTTCTTGTCACTGGTGCAGAGTCACAGCCTGAAGCTGTCTGCTCCTGCCTCCTCCCCACCCGCCTGCTCTCAGACACAAGTCTCTTCTTGAGTCACTTACCACATTTTTTTTTTTGTTTGTCTTTTGTTTTCTTTTGTTTGTTTGTTTCTGGTGGTGTTTTGTTTTGTTTTGTTTTTACACAAGGACAATTTGTGGCTTTACAGGGTGATAACTGGCAGGTATAACTCTGAGCCCGTGCAGCCCCCTGCTCCAGCCCTACCATGGGTGGCTGGGCTGGTGGCAGAGGGGTTCTCTGCCAGTTCCTTCCCACAGCTGTCCCTGGGGAAGGGGCTTCCTGGGCACTGTGGGGTGGAAAAAGTCAGGGACAGCGAGTGCTTCCCTCTTTGAGGCTGGCCTGAGAGAATGTATGCAAACAGCCTCGCAGTGCTATGGGAGAAGCTGGGTTGGCAATGGGTTTCTCGTGGCCTTCGGCCATCAGGACTGCCTGTCGCTGGAGGGGCTGAGGCAAGCTTGTCATTCCTAGGAAGCAGGGTTTCCTGTGGCCTGGCTGGCAGAGCAGCCTCATTGTTATGGTGGAGACATCCAGTCCAGTGCCTCATTCAGCACAGCTAGAGAGGGTGCAGCTGGAAACTGAGGGTGGGTGCCTCTTGTCCACCCAACAAATGAAATAAGCACCTCTTTCACTTGCCATAGCAAGCTGCTGTTACTCCAGCCTCCATTAAGATTTAATTAGTGGGGATCACATCTTGGAGTGCAATTTTATGCTTAGAGCCTAAGCTGATAGGACAACAGGACTAGAGAGGGAATAGAGCAAGGAATACCTCTTTGCTATCAATGTTTTCATAATCACCTTTATGATATGAGTTGCAGGTACAGCACTGCAAGATATTCCTATCCATTTTCTGTTTTCTTTTAAACATTAAAACGTCATAACAGGCTTCTTTCTAGGCTGTGATAAAGAGCATGTCTAGTTTAATGGGACTTAGCTTGAATGCCATTATACATTTTAATGAGGTAATGCATGAGGAGGGGTCAAGTAGAGCAAAGCTCATCCTTTTCCCATCAGAACGAACATTTCTAACACAGAAGTAATTCTGTGGCTGTAATTTGAATAAAGTATATAGCATTAGGTGCTCAATTGAATATTCCAAGTCAGGGGAGTCTGTTGTGCTTTGTTGCTATGGGGGCTGCATGAAGTTTGAATTAATTAAGGTGTGAGCAGATGCTGTGGAGTATATAGTGTCATTTGTGCTTTCTGCTTGCAGTTAATGTGAATATGTAGGGAGTGAGAAACAAGGGAAGAGAGAGATACCCACCTTAATTTGTATGCAACAGCTTTTCACACAAAATTAATTATTGGTATATGAAAAGTGATGCCTCTATGCATGCTAAAAGTACAGATTAAAAAAAAAAAAAAGGAAATCCTTGATCCTTGAAAGGATCCTTGAAAAGGATCTATCAAAATCAGCATCTAGCTGGGTCATCATATTTCACATGAAAATGCCAGAATCACAGGCGTAAGTTTCCCTCCTTGTTCCTGCACAATCTACGAATTAAAAAGATCTAGTTCACTTGCAAAATAGATTAATAAATTTTGCAAAAACTGGACAAGTCCATGTTTTAGAAGTACAAGTGTCCAATGGTTCTTGATTAGAAAGTGTGTTCCTACCACTCCTAGTAGTAAGGCAAAAACAGGCATTTTCATCTAAATTGGTAGAAGAAAAGAATGAGGATACTAATTTCCTGAGATGTTAAAAAATATTTTTGTGGCACAATTGTCATCTTGGATCCTATTTTTAAAAAATATTTTCTAAGCACTTTTGGCAAAATTTCATACCTTCTCATATAACAACCAGGTACTTGAAATACTTTTTTAAAAAGAGAAGTATTTGTAGTGTAAGACTGTCTGAATCACCTGTGTCACTGAAGAATGAAAAGCGATGTATGTTTTTTTCCAGATTGTGAGAAATAACAGCCAGTTGAATGAATACTAAAGCATGTTTCTTTCCCAGGTGCTCAGTCCTCTCCTTCTCTCTTAATATGCCCACTAACTCTGCTTCATTTTCTGCTCATTTCTTAATAGTCTATGATTATCTCAGATGCTCTTTTGGGAAATGTGTCTTTCTAAGGGTTATGGAAATAATTAGAAAATAATACAGCCTGCTTTCTGTAGGAGTCTAGGCATACTTCTGTTTTGCTTGTTGCTAATGAGAGGCTTGCTTGTTCTTACTTTGATTTAGTAATCAAAACCTTTTTTTTTTTTTTTTTTTTTTGAGAAAGAAAAGTATAATGCATACCAAGCTGTAAAAAACCTAAATGTTTGAGAAAAAATAAAAAAAATCAACAGAAATTACTGAATTTCATCAAATGAATATCCTTAAATTAAGTGTATGTAACATTATGAATAGAAAAGACTGAAACAGACTGGAGGTATTGCTTCAGCTAGCATGTCACTAGGAAAAGTCAGACATTAAACAAACTGTCTAGCAAGCTTGTCCCCATATTTGCTAAATTAAATTTAGTTCAAGTAAATTTGTTCTCGTCTCTGCTCCACTTCTGAACCTTAAGCAAATGAAACAATTTCCATTTTTATAAAACAGTTTCATCCAGAGCCCCTGGTCCCTGATCTTTACTCTGGGCTTTTGTGTATTTTTGACTAATCTTACAGCCATTTGCCATCTTTTTCTGTGAAGAACTGTTTTCCCCTTTCATTAGTAATACACAGCAAAAAGTTGCCATGTTTTTATAATATTTGCATGAAAGTCTTCCTATATTCTATATAGAAATCTATCTAATTCTATATTAGTTCACCTTTACATATCATTCTTCCTTCCTGGCCTTCATATTAATCTGTATTTTCCCCAAAGTCCTTAATTGTCTGTTTTCCTTATTAAAACAAAAATGTATGATACTGCTTGAAAGTATGTTTTATATCTGAAAGTTCTTGGAACACACCTACACCAGCCAACACCATTAAAGATCTTTAGCTAGTTAGGACACTCGGCAAGATGTAGCTGCTACAACCTCAAGCTCCTCATGTGCTGAACTCCTTGGCAGAGGGAATGACCTGTAGTGAGAGACATACAGCTCTCACAGACTGACGTGTTTGTGTTATCCAAGCTAACTTGCTGAACTAGAGCTTGAAGATTGTTAAGGCATTTTGCATATTCAAAAAAGTCCAGGACTTTCTTTAGAGTTGTTCAGTGCTAAACTTATTGAATAGGGCAGGGATAGACGTTTATGTTCTGTGTTTATACCTTCATTTTTTTCCCCTAGCACTTACTACTGAATTTATGACTTGACTTCTTTAGCAAGGGTTTTGATATGGCTTCTCCAAGCACCACTGAAATAAAATTTGTTATTTATCAATAAAAGTAAATCCAAAGTCTTGCATCTGTGCTGGAGTCAAGCTGGAGAGCAGCAGAGGCTGGCATCCAGGGGATCAAGACCCAAGGGACCTAGGGACCCAGGAAAAGAATGATGGGCCCCAGAACCCAGTCAAGCTGAGTCAGCAATGTACCCTTGCAGTGAGGAAGGCAGAGATGCAAATTCAGCAGTGTTAGCAAAAATACAGCCAGCATGTTGAGGGAAGCAATTACTCACCCCATTATGTACTTGTGAGGCTATTTCAAGGGTACTGTGTTCAGCCTGGGGACCCAGTACAAGACAGCTTTTGGAAATGGGAGCTTAGGAATACAGAGGAGGACAGAGTAGATGCCATACAAGGAGAATCCACGGCAACCCCAATGGCTTAGTCCACAGAAGAGAGAACTAAGCTGAGATCTTATTGCTGCCTTCACCTGATGGGGGATACAGAGGAGATGGAGCCAGACTTCTATCAGGGTTGTCCAGTGAAAGGACAGGAGACAGCAGGTGCATTTAGCAGCAGAGGGAATTTGTACCATGTTTAAAGGAAAAACCCTTCACCGTGGTGTGGGAGACATGCTGGGACAGGTTGCACAGAGAAGCCAAGGCATCTCTATCTTTGCGTATTTTCAAAATGTATCTAGGCAAGACCCTGAACGGCCTGACTTAGCCTGAAGTTAGCCCTGCTTTGAAGCTACTGCTAGAGATCTCCTTCAACTTAAATTACTCTCTGATTTTTTGTGAATTACTATTAAATCTACCCCGTCCCATCCCACCCACCGAGATATGAAAGCCTTATTGTCTTCATTACTCCACTAGAACTTTGGTGTTTCATTTGGTTTCACCACTTTATTAGTTCTGTCTCTGACTTAGAAGGCATATAGCAGATACTGACTGCTGTCAAACAAGTTTATACTCTTAATTCAAATTCCATACTCTGCAATTACACATAATAATTTTCTATCAGCACAGTTCTAGTGATCACCATTCTTTATCCTGGATTTTGTTGCAGTCACGGCTCTCCATAGGGGTTGATATGTAACTGTGTTATCTTAACTATGACATCAAGAAGGAATTTTATTTCTTTGGATTATTTGTTTTGTTTCACCTTCACCTTAGCTGATCTTCTGAAGGTGGTAGATTCAGGAGATGAACTGGGATGTTTTTTCTAAAAGTGTTTTTTTTGGACTGAAGAATACAAGCCTTGGCTTCAAGTGTTGTCTAGAAATAATTCCTAAGGCAACTGAGGATCTGAAACATGAACACCAGTCCATATTGCCTCAGTTGCTTATCAAAGCTACATAATAATAATTAGCTAGCACAGAATTTGCTGCTGAAAACCTGTGATCTTAATAGATATTTTTGCACACAAGCCATTATGTGTAGTCAAAGAAATTTGTGTCTCCTTTTTTATAATGTAAATCCTACTAATTATTTTTAAAATACAGAGGACTTGGTTTCAAGTTCTTTCACTTGATGCATAGTTTGAGGTTACATGGGTTTTCTTTGAGCTTTTTAAGAAAACCATTTAAATTAAGTGGAACGCTTGCATTTGCTTTAGCGGGCCTTGGACAAAGGCCCTTGTGAGCATTTGGGAAAGGTGCCAGCCAGACATGCAGGTGCCCCTTTATTTACCAGAGACAGAAGCAACAGCAGTGTAAAAGCCATTGCCAAACCACACAGCGTGTCACCCACGGGGGTGACAAAGAGGGTGGGGGTCTTTGATCCTTATTCCATTGACCTCAGGCTGCCCAAGACTGCTGCCCACAGCCATGACGTGTGGGGAAGTGAGCGCCTGCCTGCCAGGAATGGCACAGTGATCCTCAGCTCCTCTCTGGAGCTGACAGAAGGGAATGGGATCATACTACTGAATGAAGAGCCAGGCAGCATGAGAGATGTTTCTTTCCCATGGAGTTCAATGCATTTGGCCCCTGCTTCTGGAGCTGGTGCAGAAAGACGGAGCCTGAGAGCAGGATCTAGGACTGTGCAGCAAAAAGAATTCCAGGTCCTGCACATGTGTTAAACCTGTGTTAAAGTGTAAAAGGAGCTTCTGGTGACAAATTTCTCATACCCTTCCTGCCACAATGTCTGCCTGCTGTACGGTGAGTTAGCATATGGACATTGGGA